>BPLS01031706.1:29120-52914 GCA_019656275.1 Rhododendron kiyosumense | reverse complement strand
GTATAAACACATAATTTTTGAATTTGAAATTGTTTTCTTAAAAAATAAGTACTCCTTCCGTCCCAAATTCTTTGTCTAGTTTGCAAAACGAAGTGTTAAAAATAATGCAATTTTTTTAAGAAAAAATTCAAATTTTTTTCACAAATTAAAAATACTTATTGATATCTAGTAAGTTGTTAGAAAAACTTTTAGGGAAAATGACGGCTCATGACATGTTTTAATAATTAATACATTTTAAGGACATGCTAAGAGCATTTGTTAATAAACAAAATGTCATTGATAGGTATTAATTATCAAAATACGTTCTAAGCCGTCATTTTTCCAAACTTTTAATTTTTTCTTGTAAACATTGTATTATTTTTAATACTCCGTTTTGCGGACCAGACAAAGAATTTGGGACGGAGTGAGTACTTATTTCCCTTTCGGAAATGGGGCCTAGCATTTGTTTGTACTTATCGTATAAACACATAATTTTTGAATTTGAAATTGTTTTCTTAAAAAATAAGTACTCCTTCCGTCCCAAATTCTTTGTCTAGTTTGCAAAACGAAGTGTTAAAAATAATGCAATTTTTTTAAGAAAAAATTCAAATTTTTTTCACAAATTAAAAATACTTATTGATATCTAGTAAGTTGTTAGAAAAACTTTTAGGGAAAATGACGGCTCATGACATGTTTTAATAATTAATACATTTTAAGGACATGCTAAGAGCATTTGTTAATAAACAAAATGTCATTGATAGGTATTAATTATCAAAATACGTTCTAAGCCGTCATTTTTCCAAACTTTTAATTTTTTCTTGTAAACATTGTATTATTTTTAATACTCCGTTTTGCGGACCAGACAAAGAATTTGGGACGGAGTGAGTACTTATTTCCCTTTCGGAAATGGGGCCTAGCATTTGTTTGTACTTATCTTGGCCGCAAGCACATCTCACACACTTTTCACACTATGTTCGGTTCATTAGGCCCTTGTCGATCTTTGTTTGTCGTCAGCATCCCTAGACCTCTTGTTGGCCTTTTATCCTCCAACGATAACATAATAGTTGTGTCTTTTGTGTTTTGCGTTTCTATACGTGTGTTCTGTTCATTTGACTTTAGTTTGATTTTCACTCAACACTGGTTGCCGACATATCTTCATTATTGTAATGGCGACAGTATAATTGTACTTTTCTTACTATTGTTAATACATTTCTTGCTATTCCCAAAAAAAAAAAAAAACTGCTTTTGAGAACAGTGGAGATTAGCACGATTATTGAGGACTTTTACAATCATTCATTTAAGAGTTGGAAAAGGAAAACCCTACTCCCTCCTCCTGGGCCCTGACATCATATCTGAACAAATCGCTAGCGGCCAATGGACCGCCACCCACCGCCGTACCGCGGCCTTCTCACGGGAAGGTATTTGTATCATTTCCACCAACTAAATTGCATTGCGCCATTACATGTTTACACTTGGGATTTTGCTTGAAATGTTTGTTTGTTGCTGTTCTAGTTGCATTAATGGTTGAGCCCTAGAAATTTTGGGTGTACTGAGGCTGCTTATGAGGGTAGTAGAGGGCTTTGGGGTCGGTCTCGGCTCCTATCCACTCTCAAGTCTCAATCCGTCCGGATTGATCTAGTTTTGGGGCCTTGTGGGCCCACTTGAACCCCCAACGATGATTAAAACTAGGGCTCATAAGCAAACCCAACGAGCAAAACGGTTGATTGGTTCAAACTTGGTTTGAAAACTTAACGAGCTTTAAAAAAATGTTTGAGCTTGACTTGTTTTTGAGATGAACTGATCTCAGACGAGCTTTAATCGAGTCAATCACAAACCGATCTCGAGTAGCTATTTAAAGAGCGTAAGTCGAACATGTTGAGTAGTAGGTTGTTCAAGCTTAGTTCGAAATATTTTTGAGGTTGACTTGTTTATGGGAAGAAATGACCTCAGACGTGCTTTAATCGAGTCGATCATGAACCGATCTCAATTAGCTTTTTAAGGATCCATAAGTCGAACACACAATCAGTAGTTTGTTCGAGCTTGGTTTCAAACATAAACAAATTGATCTCAAATGAAATTTTTAAGACGAACACCAGCTTGAACTCGAGTGATTGGGTTCGTTCATTCGCCCTAAATAGAACATTGTTTACTATAGCACTTGCTGAGAAAGTTAGCTACTGGTGGACTGCCACCCATCCTGGCGCATGTAATTTTACACCTTAAACTGTTCGTTGTTCTTCTACTAATGTTACTTTTTCACATCGCTATTGGTATCCGATCAAGCTAATTTTTTTTTTTGGAAAGGATAAACTTCTCAGCGAGGGCTGTGTTATGAACAGTGTGGTATCGTTATGGCTCCCAGTCCCAGATGAGCCAAAAACGGCTCAAACTGTGCAAAATTGGACAGATGGAGACTGGACGGGAGCTGAGTTCTCTTGGGTTCTAGCTCAACATGAAGTTCTTAGTCCTAGTAGATGTCTTTTTCTCCTGAATTATAATCCATTGATTTGATCAATGAAATGAACTCTTCTGTAACTTCTCTGTCACTTCCAAAAAAAAAAAGAAGGGTTAGAAATTGACCTAAAAATACTATATTTTTCTGCCGGTAAAAAGCTTTGGACACAGGAATATATTAGGGGGTGTTCCGGTTTCTCCGAAAAGGAACTTTTTGAAAAAGAAGGCAATTTCAAGCTCAAAAATCATGTGTTTACGCAAATAATTTTCCTACCAATATGGATCTTGTTTGATAGATCTAGATCTCATTAAGATCTTTTAAACGGTGCAAAAAAAAGATTGAAAAAATATTTTTCATTTTGATTATATTTGAAATTGAAATTACTTTCGTTTGAAAAAAAAGTACTTTTTTTAAAGTGGAACACCACCTGAAGCATTTGGGTTCCTCTGTTGGAATGGTACAATAAAATCATGTATGTGTAACAGTGTAAGCTGCTGCCTCCGGTGGTCTATTCATACCATGCCTCTACTATGTTGTCACTTATACATACATTTGTACATACTAACTGTTAATGCCCAACTTACAAGCTCTGGCTGCAAGTTGGATGCTTAACTATTGAATTGTTTTGTTTCAATATCTCCGATCCTTATAGATGAGCTATAGAGCATTTAGATACTCGCTCCTTCCATCCGTCAATCTTAGGCTAGTTCTTTACGTTTTGCTGCTCAATAAAGAATGTCCATTTTGAAAAAGTCATGGTGAAAATGTATAATATTACTCTTCTACCCTTTTATTTTAGTTAGTAACTAACAACTCAACATTAATCAACTCAAAAGTACTATGACGGTGAAAGTTATGTTTTTTTTTTTTTTTTTAACATAATCATGGTGTCTCCTTATAAGTTAGATTTCTCGCCTTTCAAAATAAATAAGTTAGATTTCTCAAAGCAGACTAACATTGTCAGAGGGAGTACTGTATGCCCATAATCTCTCATACGTTTTCCTTTCTCTACGGTTAAGCCATTGTTGTTTGCCCCGTATAACATGGGAGGTCTTGGAGAGAGAGGGAGAGTGGGAGAGAGAGAGGGAGGGGTTAGTGTTTTGTGTTGTGAAACCTTCGCATGTTGTCTTGCATATATTATTCCCTCTCTTTAATGTTACGCTGCTTTATTTTCCCGCGAGGCAGGCCCCTCCTCATTGATTTGTTTATTTCACAAATTTTATAAACATGATTTGTGTATTCTTTTGGTTAACCAGAGAACCCTTGGGTTCAAACGCAAAAAGACATTCCATGCAATGTGAAGATAGAATCAGCAACTTGCCAAGCAACCTTATTGGCCGAATCCTCTCTTTTCTTCCCACAAAAATGGCAGTTGCGACAAGCGTCTTATCAACCAGATGGAAGCAATTCTGGACGCTAGTCACCAGTGTTGATTTTGATGATAAGTTGATGCTTCAACGTCAAAAGAGTAACAGAGCTGCACTCCAAATGAGTTTTGCAAGTTTCGTAGATAGAGTGCTAGAGAGAGTCTCATGTTTGGATAAGTTCCGTCTCAAATGCTGCCAAAGTTATGATGTTTCACATGTGAATGCATGGGTTTCTGCTCCCTTAAAATATCCTATCGAAGAACTTGATCTCTCCATTCCAGTGAACAACTCTACTAATCATGTGGTGCCTCTGGACCTTTCTTCTCGTAGAACACTGGTGGTATTGAAATTGGGTACCAAATTTATGCTCAATGTACCAGCTTCGGTTTGCCTACCCAGTCTCAAAATTCTCCATCTTGATAGTGTCAAATTTTCAGATGATGACTCAATCAAGAGACTCCTCCATGGCTGTCCTGTGCTTGATGAACTGAGTATGAATGAATGTGTTGGTAAAGATGTACATGTTATTAACATTTCTGCGCCTGTTCTCACAAAGTTGAGATATCGTAACAAAAGAAAAAAATCGTTTTATTCTGAAGTAGAGTACAAGGTTGTGATTGATACCCCAGCTCTTCTATATCTGGAGCTGATTGATTATGAAGCAGAGGTTTATTTAGTGAAGAACCTAAGTCATATAGTTAAAGCTGATATTAGTATTGCAGAGCAATACGATGAAACTCATTATAAAGGTATGACTGATCTTCTCATGGGGATATCCGAAGTCCAATCTCTACACTTGTACAATAGTTGCCGAGAGGTATGCTTTCCTTAGTTTTCTGTACTTCCTCTTTTACAGTTTGTCCTGTTAGACTTCTCATGTTATTCTCGGATATTTGACCAAGTGGAATATTATTATATGCAGGTTGTTCACAAGATTTATTCTGAGCTGCCAATTTTTCATAATTTGACTTCCTTGGTGCTTGGTGCTGGCTATGTTCGATGGGTATGGTTGTCACAGTTACTGGCTAAATCGCCGTGTCTAGAAAGACTTGTTTTCAAAGAGGTGTGTCGGCTAGAGAAATTTTCTTTGGAAAACTTTCAATCGTGTGGAACAATGATTAACTTGTGACCCTCCTGGTTTATTTACTAACAGGGGTATCATATTGAATATGATGACGATGCATGTGATGATGAAGACTACATGGCCTCGGTCTGGCATGATTGGCATCCACCTCGGTTTGTTCCTTCTTGTTTACGCTCGAGCCTCAAGGTAATTAGGTTTCTGAAATTTCAAGGAGGTGATGGGGATCTGAGATTGGCCAAGTATTTTCTGAAGAACGCTGAAGTTTTGGAGAAGTTGATAATACACTACAAACTTTTTCAGAAAAATTTTGATCTTGCAGAAGACCAGTTGCGTGTTGCCAAGCAACTTTTAGTGCTACCAAGGGGTTCAAGGGCCTGTCGGATCAAATTTGTTACTTTGCATGATGATGAGTCCGATTAATTAGGCCCATCGTCATCGGTTATGTCCTAGTTTTAATTCCTAGCTGTTTGAACTCGTGTTTCAGTGTTGGTAGTCATAGATACATTGCTCGGATATGTCTCTTTCAACTAATTCGGTCTTGTTTTTTGTGAACTGGATTTGGTCTTAGTATAAATGATGGGTTTTTTTACCTGTGAATCTCCTTATGATATGGATAGCAAGAAATTGGTTTACTGGTGACAAGTGGGGCTATAAACAAACCGAGCAGCTAGCTTGCTCGCTTGGCTCAGCTTGACTCGACTTGTTGAGTAAACGAGCCGAGTTCAAGCTTGAGTTTTTGGCTCGTTTAGTAAATGAGGTGAGTGGAGCTTGATTCGTTCGACAAAAACTCGGCTCATTCAGGAAGTGTTGGCTTGATTAAAGAGGCTCGTTTAGTGCATAAATAAGCTCGGCTCGTTAAGGCTCGAGCTGAGTTTGAGCTCGACAAAGCTTGGCTCGTCTCCTTTGTTGAAGCAATTTGTACCAGCACCTTCGTGAGATTTTGGGGCAGATTTGATCTCGGTTTCGGGCTCCAACTTCAGCTGTTTTGAAGGGTTTTAAAGCACCAGTTTGGGGAGTTCTTTCCACTATTATGTTGTATTTGGTTGGATATATTTAGGGTGTTTGTGAGATCCTACAATCTCATTGGAAACCCACTTGTAAATCTTTGGTGACAATGGAAATAGCTTTCTCTCTCCCGTTGATGTGCCCGAATTTGAGAACCACATAATATTGTATGTTCTTATTGTGCCTTATTTATTGCGTGTTTAATTTTTCTGATTACGCTTCCGTAAGCAACCTTATTAGCCACATCCCACCTTTCCTCGGCGCAGAAAACGCATGGACAGCCGGTGTGTTGTCGACCTGAGAAACAAGGATCAAGGATCACGTTCTATCCAATTATTAGACCTTGAAACAGAAAAAGTTCTTCAAAAACCCATCTTTATTTGAATACGGCTACCTTTTATTTATATATGATTATTAACTTTGAATATAGCTACCTTGTTAAGACTTTACCCCAGCCTTTTTTGTGCATGCAAAAGGTAAGGGGTGCACAAGGTTTATATGGTTTAGTTCTTTAGAAAACCAGTAATCAAACCAAATATATAGATTCTATAAAGTTGAGAATTATAATCTAACTCATATATGTGTGGAATCTAAAGAGGACCAAACCGCAAGACCAATCCGACTTTTAGGAATATCTAATACTATTTTTTTGTTAATATGAAATAGGATCGTCTCAAGGCCCACGATTTAGTCTGACCCATTAGAAGGTTTTTTTCGGACTCACTAAAATGATCGAGACCATTCATTTATTAGACTTAGACTACATAATATGCCACATAAAAGATCATATTGATCGGATAAGAATTTTCAGAATTCACAACCATTAAGAAAAATTAGTTCTCCTCTTTGGCCCATCAAAAGACAGAAACTAAAATGAGTTCTAATCCGTGTTCCGGTGTTACCTAATTCCAATGTGCTTGTATTGGGAAAGTATGTGTCCAAAAACTTTAGTTAGAGTTTAGCTCGAGCTTTAATGAGCTGAATTTAGTCATTTGTTAAATGAGTCTCTTTAATCAAGCTAAACCTTTCTTAACGAGCCGAGCTAAGTGGTTACGAGTCAAGCCAATCCAAACTCGCGAACTACTCGGTTCGTTTGCCAATCAATATTAAATATTAATTTTAATAGCAGTATAATTTTAGACATAATTGACATTGTCAACGAGCGGAAAAAAAAAAAAAAACAATTTTGATTATGGGCCCACAACTGGGGTGGGGTATCCAATTCCTCATCCGCTCAAGAAAACAGATCATGGTTTCAAGTTTCAACCAGAATCACTTGAATCGAATCCGCCTTACAAGTTAGGGTTTCTCTTCTACCAATTGCCTCTCTTTCCTCCTCTCGGCGATCGATCGCTATTTGTCGTCGCGGGTGTCATTCTCGTCGGCAGCCCTAACTGTATGCTCTCTCTCTCTCTCTCTCTCTCTGTGGTTTGTTTACAAATCTATTTAGTTTGCTTCAATTGATTATGTGCAGGAACTTATATTGCTTTAGTCTTTTGGACTTGTTATGGCAATGGTTCTTTTAGATTTAGATTTTGTGAATAAGTGTGCCAGTTTGGGTTCGTGCTTCCTTTTTTTTTTTTTTTTTTTAAGCCGGGGGTTAATTGTTCTTTAAATAGGGGTGATAAACGAGCCAAACGAGCTGACCAGAGTAGTTGTTCAAGCTTGGTTTTGAAACTTAATGAGCATTAGAATATGTTCAAGCTTAGCTTGTTTGTGATATAAGCCAATCTCAAACAAGCTTTAAATTTTAATCGAGCTGAACACGAGCTGATGTTGAGTAGTTTGAATTTTGTATATATCATAAGCCGAACGAAACGAGTAGTAGCTTGTTCAAGCATGGTTTGAAAGCTTAATAAGATTCCAATAAATATTCATGCTTGATTTTTTCATGTAGCAAACCGATGTTGAACAAGCTTTTAACGAATGAACACGAACCCAAACTCGAGTACCTTGGTTCGTTTATCAGCCCTAGCTTTAATTAGTTGTATCCGTTTAAAATTGCGTAGCAGACTAATATGTCAATTTGATGCATATATGGCCTTGTTGATCCCTGACAGGGGTGTTCTGAATTTTGCATATTGTGGTGAAGTGTATGTTTCTAATTTTGCATTGCAGAAGTTCAATTTTACGGCTTTCTTTCTCTTTTGTATTGTTGTGACTTTCACGGGATTAACACTTTCTCCAATGTTAGGCACGTTTAATGCTTTTATAGCAAGGTGGCATTCATCCAAGCAAATTATAGAACAAACATTTTGGAAAGATCTGAATAAATTGTGAAGTTGGTGTCATGAACTCATCATGATTTTATAGCATGTATTATATTTTCCTTAGATTTGTCTTTTGCATTGATGTACTATTTCAGGCGCATCTATTTATGTCTTTCTTTTACCCCATGTTATATTAGTTGTGTCCTTTTCTTGCAAATTCAAAGTGTCTTTCATTTCAGAAAGCTATCAGATTGTTTTTTTTTTTTTTTTCTTTTTCTCCATAAAAATGACGATTTTGTTCTTCAGTTGTGTCATTTGCCTTTTCTGATTCAAATTTCAAGGTTTAAGAAAGCTGGGAGCCAAAATGCATGTCACCTTTATCGCTTTACGATATCCAAGATTTAATCTAATGGTGTCAACGAGTCAGGCCATGACCAAAATTACTTGTGTGAAAATACCATATTCATCAAAACAAAAAATTGCTTGGGCAGAGCAAACATGATTTTGAGTATACCTATGTATATCGTATAGCTTATTCATAAGGAGAAAGAGAGAGGTTCCCCTAAGCTGCGTGAGAGGATAAACCTGCATAGAACCTAAGTGAAAGACCTTGTTGGAGCTCAATTAAGAGAGTATATTTCTTAGGGTACGCCACATGCCAATGGATCGAAACCAATGCAATTGTCTTCCCTTGTGATGATATCTTTCATATTGAGCTGAATGATGTTGATCCGGATGAGTGATTTTGAATTTTCAGGATAAGAATGTCTCGTTTGCTGAGGAAAGTCCTTAAAGAACAAGAATCACTCTATCAACCAAAAGATGAAGAGCATGAAGTTGACGACGGCGACTCCTCCGAGTCTCTTGATTCGCCGCCTCCTGTTTCTCTAAACCCTTTCGATCTTCTCAACGATGATGACTATGGTCAAGACCAGGTTTAGCGCTGCTGCCTGCTAATATTTACTCTCTATGTCAACTAATTTTGTTGTTGTGTTACACTTGTGTTATACTTTCCTGAATTATGTGTCATTTGCCTCTTCTGCTTTACTGTTGGTTTTGGTCTTGTAGGCCTAATTGACGGTTCTCTACTTTCTGGACGTATGTGTCTCTTTTCGGATGGTATTATGGAATGAAATCTTTGTTCCACTTTGCTTTTACAAATCAAACATTGTTACTTTTTAGGTGAGATTAGAAATGATTATTAACGCAAGGAGCCAGGACAAATTAATGCAAAAATGGGAAAACAAAGTAAATGCACAAGACACGTGGCGGGCTAATAATAACTGACCGATCCTAATGGTTCGGCATGTATAGTGTCCAAAGCCATGGGTGCTCAGCACATGACTCCGAAGTCACTGAAATGATCTCTTCTTGTCACGTCAACCAATCAGATGGAAGTCTTTGAAGCAGACATACAGTTGAGAACCAAAACTACACTCAAAGATCTCCAAAAAGGGTAAATAATGATGATCCGCAACCTTGGTCAGTCGATTGGCAGCCACCTTTCGTCAATGACCACCTTGGCCACAGCAACATGTAAAGGGGAAGGGATTTGATCATCACTTGAACTGTGTGAGCTTATACACTCTGTTGCTCTGTAGTAAACTTCCACTCATTTTCTAAACTTCCACTCATTTTCTTACTTTCTTTACCAGTTGAGTATTGGTCATCCAAAATTCATTCCTCCGATTGGTATGCCTCTACTGGTTCTTGCTTTTGCAGTAAGAAAATTGACTTGGACAGGAAGTTGATTAGTTACCAAAGTTCAGTCTTATATTAACCCCATATTTAGTAGAGGCTCAAACTCCAGCCCTATAGTTTTAATAGATTTTGGGGAAACAAAGGAAGGAAATAAGAATGGCTGAATTTCAGAAAACTGGGATTCAATTGTACAGTAGAAATAATGAGATCCTTTTAACGACAATTTAAACATGAAATGCTGATCAAAACAAGAAAAATAAACAACATCCCAACCATAAAAATAATATTAAGTATTAAGCCACGGTGTAAGATACCAGTTTTTTCATTTTAAAATGCAAATGTTAACCTTAGTAACAATCAGTGTAGCAAACGATAAGCTGACAATCGATTCTCCTTCCCCAGGCATACTTGGTGGATGATGACATCCTGGATAAAGAATTACTGACAAAAACAATTTTTTCTAGCAGTATGAATAAAAGGCTTAGGTTTAATCGTTTAGACTGAAATTTTGATGTCAAGAAATCATTGTGTACGGTCTATTCTAGGTGCCTGCTGAAAACCACATTTTAGGGATTTCATGTTCCAAAAATTCCAATTTGCATTGAACGTAGGTAGTATGGGTTGGATGAAGTATTGGGTATACGGGAAGAAGTTGTATTTTTTGATGTTCCTCGAGAGAATTTGGAAGAGAAATGTGAGCCCAAATAGGTCATTCTGAACATCAACCGTGTAGCAGAGATAATGACATCTATGGAAATAACAATCTCAATAGGCTTCTTCTTAATTGTGGAAGTTCTCAAATAGCTTGGGACAGAGAAAGAACACAAAAAACAAAGAAAGTTGCTCCAACCCTCATATTGGAAGAGCAAGAAAGAAGAAATTGTCAATGCCGTATGATTAGCTTTTATAGCGATGGATGCCATAGACACAATCATATCATAGAGGCAAATACGAAAACAAATACCCGATTTATGTCTTGATGAGTGGGATCCCTGGAGTAATAGGGAATCTTTTTGGAGGAAAGAAAATGTGGTTTGAAGTTTATAGAAAAGTTTGTACGGATGGGAGATTTTGTTGTCTCCTATAGTACGCTCTCTTAATCACCAATATCCACTTTGATGCCTCATTCCATCATGCCTCGGACCTCGTCCACTCATCCTCTCTTCAGATTGTAAAATCTCTTTCATCTTCTTGAGTTAGCTGTTCGAGTTTTTGTGCTAGTTGTAAGAGGGAAGTCTACCACAAGATCGAGTTGGAGCATAGTTGTTTGATAAAGAGGTGCCAAGGTTGGTCAGGAAATACGGGGTGTTGTTTGATGCGCTTTAATGAGATGGTGCGCATCTTCACTTCAGATCGCTCATGGAGTGAAAAACAAAAGGACTAAAAGAGTTCATCTTTTCATACTCCAAAGATGAGCGGTGGTGTCCTCACATTGTGATAAAAATAGCCCCCTTTTGTTTTAGACCCATCACCCATGCATATGAAGAAAGTTGTGGACTTAGAATGTTCTGCCCGCTTCTATAGCTAGTTCTCTCAGGTCTATTGAATTGGGGAAGCCCCCCTTTGTTTATGGCTTGGGGGTAGCAACCCAATAAGGAATACTTGCTCTTCTTCCCATGGACAAACTAATTCCAATGGGGACTTCTATTGATAGAGGATCCTATTACTTGTCAGGTGTCCTCATTCTTCCACCTCGAAGCGGCCCAAAAGTCTATAGCAAGAATGCTGCTCATTTGTGGAAAGACCTACAACCGGGGAACTGATTGATGCATTTCGCTTGCCTAAGCCACTACTCCCTCCATCCCAAAATGATAGTCCCCTATGAAAAGACGTGCAATTCCAGATCAAAAAATAAAGTACTTCCATTCATAATTTTTTTGAATGCACCAAATAAAAGAACTAATCAAGTTCTTTAATTTGTTGTGAAAAAACTTGAAAAATAATTAAGGGAAGTACTTTATTTTTTATCCGAAAATTGCATGTCTTTTCGTAGGAGATTGTCAAAATGGGATGGAGGGAGTATTTAGTATTAGTGATTACAGCGTGGGTGCTAAGATTGACCAGGTGAAGAACTAATTGGATCACTTCTGACCAACCCAATTTGCAGATACACCTAAGATGTCCATCTTATTAATAACTCTGATATGATTGATACCAATAGATTCAGTAGCGACTTGAGAACTATGTGACTATGGAGTTGTTCACAAGCTTAAATATCAACCATAATTTAACAAAATAACTTATATAGTAATGAACTATGCATCATCTATTTCCAACCGCACATCAAAAGCTTAACTGAGCATCTCATCTAATAAGTAGAAGTTACAAAATGCATGTATTAATGCTATTGCTTTCAGTTTTCACAAAATTATGTGAATACACTAGCTTCTACATTGCATTCGATAAGGGTTCATGATGTTTTTTTTGAACGGCGAAAAAAGTTTATTAATCTTTGAAGTGATTACAAAGACTAGAAGGATCAGGGGGATGGGCAACTAGTGCCCATCTGAGACCCAAACCCTAGATTGGCAAGATGCCAACCTAGGGAAAAACCCCAAGGGCCAAAGCTCAACTCCTAAAAGGCCACTAATTCCAGATAAAGCAATAAAGAGCAAGTGGGATGGAGCCCAAACACCATAACAAGCCTAAAAGCCCAAATAAAGGGGATTAGGCTGATTAGCCCAACAATACAGCCCAAACCCTAAATCTGGAAAAATGAAACGCCAAACAGCCACCAGCGCGAAGCAAGACCGCTGTGAATCCGCTGCATGTCACCGGTCCAAAAACGATCGGAGGGCCGCCGCCACAATGACCGCTGTGAGCCTCGCATCCCTACCTCCACCAGCTGCCATGAGCCTCCCATCCTCTGCCACGTGCAGCCGTCCTCCGCCACCTTCGCAGCCCAACCTCCTCCGCCTAATGAAGCCCCTCCGCTGCATCCACCACACCGCTTGCAGCCAACCCCTCAAACTGCTGCTTCCAACAACCCAAAAGATAACATCGAACCAGATCCACCACCACCTGCAAAACAAAACAAAAAAACAGAGTCCTAAACTACCCCCTCGACCACCGGTGCCACCGAACCGCCTTCCACCGCGGCCACACTTTGCCATTAAGCAAGAACCCAGTACCATTCAACAACGAGAACTGGAGGGAGCACTACCGGACAGAAGAAATTGATCGCCAAGCCGTTAGGCTGAAAAACCCATCGTACCCAGCAGTACCGATGGCGGCAAACCACCATGATCGGGAAAAGGGCGTGGAGAGGAGAAGGGAGAGGAGATAAGGGAGGAGACTGCCCAGGGGAGGAGGAAGATGGAGGCTAACACCCCCCCCAGCGGAAGAGTCACCGATGAAGCCCAGTCGATTCCAATTCTAGAGAGATAGAGAGCCAATATTTGTATGGTATCTAGAGTGCAGTAAGGGTTCATGATGTGGAATCGTTCCTTAAGCTTTGAAGCAGAGGGTTCTTTATGAGTTAAGGAGAAAAGTAATCTAGTGTGTTTCACAACATGATGGGTTAAATACTATTTTTTGATGTTATTATTTGTTAACCAATAAAAATTGCTATATTTCTAGCAATTTTTCTTTCTCATGGGTCGGCTGACCTCACACATTTCTACTTCTTGTTGCTGCTGAATTGCTTTGAAGTAATGGCTCGATCTATTTCCGTACTATGTCTAAGCTATGCAGCTAAACGATCATCTTACAAAATAGCTCAGGAGTCTTGCCCTAATAGATTTAGGTAGAAATAGAGTTCCAAAAGTAACTCCATTGTTCCCCAAGTCAAAAGAAGGTAAATAGTTTCCGATCAAAACAACAAAATGAAAAGATTCCCGACCATAAAAATCAAGATTAACCCAGATTGTAAGGTGCCTATGTACACTTAGAACGCAGGGGCAAACCTCAGTCACAGTTTTCACTGTAGCAACAATAAGCTGACAATCAATATTCCCTCTCTAGCCATACCCAGTGCATGATCAATAAAAGAATACAGGTAAACACAAATTTTCCTTCACAGTTGGACTCAAACTCAGAAATATAGATAAAAAGTTTCTCTCACCAATTAGAATTGAGAAGTTGCTGTAAAGAAATGACTATAGACGTCATCAAGATCAATATGCTGAGAGAGTTGTCTCATTTTCCCTTTTAGGAATTTCATGTTGTTCCAAAGTTTGCATTTGGTGTTGAACAATGGTAATATGGGTTGGATGTAGTAGTGGTCATACGGGGTAAAGTTATATATTTTTGTTGATCCCCAAAAGAGATTCGAAGAAACATAGGAGCCCATATTGGTTGGTCATTGATGGGGTTGGGATGATTGTGAAACGAACTGACGGTGGAGTTGTTGGTTTATAAAAACTGTATTTGAAGACTTTTGATCAGAAGTATTAATTTTTCCACGATAGGCATTTACATTAAAATTGATAATTCAACTCAACCACGTGAATCAAACACTCTTCTTTGGGAGATTTTGATGACATTCATATGTGTAACGCAATTAGCTCGTAACTGTTTTGATTAATTATTGTTTACCACTAGTGATCACTTTATTTGGTTTTGACCTACACGTTATTAGAATAAGGAGTAAAGGTTTTAGTTCTGTTAGTTGTTAGTTATATTATGTTCAAGCTGAGACCAGATTTATATGAATAGATTATCTATGATGATTTTTTGGCGATCTTATCCAGCCATACTAGTGTGCTATGCTACTGTATTTCGAATTTAATCTTTTCCACTTTCCACTCTTTTTGCTGGTGGCAGTGAGGTCCATCATTTTTCTTGTGCATTCTGTTGGATTTCAATGCCTAACGGCTAACAGTCAACTTCATCTGCAGGTGAGCGAGGCAGAAATTGCTGATGAACCATTGGTGGGAAAAAGTGATGAAAAAGAACCGTCCTTGGTAAAAGCTCCTATAAACACACTTCCATCATCTAATCACAAAGCTAAGAGAAAGAAAAAGAAAAAGGCCAAGGAGGATCCCTCTGTGGATGCACAAGACAGTGGAAAGGCCTTGGATGAGATGGTAGAAAAGTTCTCTGTTGAAGTTAATGTTTCTAGCCACCTATCGGCCCCTTTAAAAGCCAAGCCAGCAAATGTAGAAGTAGGTGACAGCCTGCTCAAACAATGCATGACAGACATTTTACAAGTGGATCCCAAATATCTAAGAGCAGAAAATGAGCTGCGAAGAATATTTGGTTCTAAGGTAGTAAATTCATTTCAAAAAAATCAACAAACACGCAGTTCGGGACAGATACGTGGGGGAAGACGTGGAAGTCACAACCATCGAAGGGTTATTCTTGTGTCTCCATCTGAACATTGGCCTCGCTGGGATGGATCTTTGTTGATGGAATTTTTGGAAACAAGAGATGGTTACCACTATTTCAAGTAATTGTCATTCTTAATGTCTTCTGTACTTTTTTATGAGAGTTACTATTTGCATCTCTTTGTGGTTGTTTATACTCTGATCGAAATACTTTTCACCCTGTTTTTTATTTTTTATTACAGATTTTATGCTTTTACCGTATGAGAAGTCTACCATATATGCAACAAATTCTTGAACTCTCTTCACTGATGAAAATACTTCTCTCCATGTTTTTTTCTACAGATTTTATGCTTTTACCATATGAGAGGTCTACTATATATGCAGCAAATTCTTGAACTCTCTTTACTGATGATGTTGACTTGTATTGCCTTAACTTTGAATTAGTCCGGACCTTGTGTCAAGTGCTAAACCATTGTGTCTGGAAACTTTGTGGTGGAACTAAGGTGTAGCAACACTGAATTGGTGAAATGATCTTATCATCTTATGATATGAATTGGCTTGTACGTATTTCGAACTGTTGATTGAAGGAACAGATTATAGAAAATGGCTGTGGCATCATTTTTTATTCCTTGCAGTAACAGGATCTTAACTTGTACAGTTGGTCATAAATGTAGCATAAGTTAGCTTTTATGTGAACCCAAGCCAGGGTATGTACCTCCTTGATAAGTTTTACTTCCTTGGAAAGCCCACACATTGAATACTTTCATTTGCGCATCACAATTACGTAATCACAGATTCGCATATGGTATCAAGTTGAGTTGCAATCTCCATTTTGAAATTTGTTCGAAGTATCAATATCTTTTAGACTTTGATGTCAATGTTATGTTTCTCACTATCACTATCACTACACTTGGAGTTGGAGGAATTTTA
Organism: Rhododendron kiyosumense; assembly: GCA_019656275.1. NCBI lineage: Eukaryota > Viridiplantae > Streptophyta > Magnoliopsida > Ericales > Ericaceae > Rhododendron > Rhododendron kiyosumense. The sequence continues at coordinate 36,916 of BPLS01031706.1, read as the reverse complement.
TTTCCTAAATGCAGAATAAAGCATGTCACCAGGCTCATGACATGCATTGATCTTTCACTTTATGACAGTGTCCAAATTAAAACTTTGTACCTAAAGTACCTTCTGTCTTCATGTAGGTATGCCCACTCATCGTTATATAGCCAAGCTCAGAGAGCATTTGAAGCAGCTAAAGCAATACATGATCCGAATGGTATAGCAAATATTCTTATGCATCATCCTTATCATCTAGATTCACTGATAGCTATGGCGGAGTATTTTAGCTTCTCGGGTGAACAACCAATGTCTGCAGAGTTTATTGCAAAGTGTCTTTATGCCTTGGAATGTGCCTGGCATCCAATGTTCAACCCCTTGCAGGGAAAATGCCGATTAAAATATAGCCATGAAACTAACAGGCCATTGTTCCATGCACTTTTTGATCACATGAAAAACATGGACAGGCGTGGGTGCCATCGCTCTGCACTTGAAATTTGCAAATTATTGCTTTCATTGGATTCAGATGACCGAAAGGGGGCCTTGTGTTGTATAGATTATTTCTCTTTGAGATCGAAGGAATACACATGGCTAGAACACTTTTCTGGGGAATATAGGCATGACAACTCCTTATGGTTATTTCCTAATTTTTCATTTTCCCTTGCCGTTTGCCGATTTTATCTTGAGCTCGAGGGAAGCTCTAAAGATACTGGAATGAAGTCAGGAAAAGCTACTTCAACTGATCTTATGAAGCAAGCTTTAATGCTTCATCCGACAGTATTGAAAAAATTGGTGGAGAAAGTACCTCTGAAGGATCAGGCATGGAAAAACATACTCCAGCACACCTACTTTGGATCAGATCAAATTGGAATACCATCCTTGGACCATCTGATTAACATATATGTTGCAAGGAGCTATCTTATCTGGAGGCTCCCTGATCTACAGAAGCTACTTAAAAGCTCTGCACTACTTGTGATTGAAACACTAAAGCATAATAGTAGTGAGGCTCGGGACTGGGCTTGTGTGAGGAAAGAAGCATTCCCATCAGAGAAAAATGAGTAAGTATTCTTCACATTTTCATGGTTAGCCTTTTATTTTCTGCTAGAATTATAGCTGCATTATTGATGTGTGTTTTCTGCTCTATTTGGCTCCATTATAGAGTTTGTGGTACTCTTGTCAGGTGAGATAAATACTGAGAATTTGTAGTGGTGAACTGGCAAATGCCATTTTGGTTCCAAAAAAAACTATCTGGCAACATTATGGGAAGGAGATATATGTATATGTGGCAGTCTCTTACTTTGTTTTTTGCTTGTTGGTTGCTTTTTGTATTACGTAAACTTTTAACAGTGAGACGTTTCTTGTTTCTGTCAGGTATAGCCACTTATTGGTATCTGATTTTTCTGATTCTGTGCCAACAATACCACCTGAGATGCTGCAAAATTTTATGGTTGATCCAAGAATGAGAGAGGAGGTACAGAATGGTGGCCAAGTTGCCAACCCACGTGCTCCCCGTGATGTTGCAAACCGAAACCCATTGGTTGTCTTGTTTGAGTCTATGCTACCATGGGTTGATTATGGAGGCCGAGATGGAGTTGTTGAGGAAGAGGATGACCAGCAGAACCACAATGGTCATCGTTTGGACGGCAATGAACACTGAATCTGTAGCTGAAGTGTAGAAAATGTTGGTGGGGGAGTTGGAGACGATAGGAATGACTCGTATAATGCCTATACCTGATGCTCGTGGACCATATTATGCTGTTTGCAACGTACCTAAACCTCTAATGGTCTTTCAGTGCAGTTTGTGTTGCGGGCAAATCTTCTTCTTTTTTATGATTTTTTTTCAGAGCTTTAGAAATTGCTGCTGGACACGAAGAAAAGATGGATGTCATATATTTTTATGTGAGTAACTTATAGAGAAATATGTGCGAAGGAAATATTTTTCGACTATAGTTATGTTTGAGAAAAGGGAAGGGCAATCAAAAAATTTATTTTTTGTTCTCTTCTCTCCATTCTCATCAAAGATTCAAAATGCACAATCCAAATTAGTTGTGATTTCCCAAGAAATCATTATTCTTTCATTTCTCTTCTTGTGAGACTTCTCCATTCGAAGTGGCAGGGATTTGGAATTGCAAAGGGTGGTAGTGGTGTGTATGGATTGATGGTGGCGGCATAAGAAAAAGGAAAGAAAAATAAATTACTTGAGCATAATTTTTCAAATTCGCGTGAAATTAGAAACTAATTTAGATTCTTTAATTTTGTTTATTTAGTTTTTGAAAAATTATGTCCAAAATTCCTTTTATATTGAAAATTGTATGCCTTTTCGTAGAGGGCTGCCCTTTTCATGACGGGTCCAATTTTTTTGTTTCTTTTGGGAGTTTGTGCTATTTTTCCATTAATTATATCATATAAACTATAATGTTTTAAGTGATTTTGAAAATTTTATTTAATCTATATAATAACCTAGCTCATTATTTGAATCCTACATAGATTCATCTATATATCTTAACCATTAAAATCTACACATATAAATCCTAGGGCTGAAATTTACAATGTTTCATCCATGTAACTTTACTTCCTAAGTTTCCTTCCTAATGTTTTCTACCCATGTTGAGAAATGATAATGCAAAAACTGTTTTCGTTGGTGCCAAAATTATTTTTGTTGATACTAAAACTCTAGTGCACAAAAGGCATGTACCATTTGCAATGTAAGAAACTTTTATGCACTTGAATTTTGGCACCAACAAAAACGATTTTGGCATTATCACTACCCATGTTTAAACTTGATTTCCTACCTAATTTACCTTTACATGTTTCTTACGATTTTCTTTTCAATTCACTACCATTTTTAGTTGATTACATTTAAATGGGCATATAAACGTTCTGATCATTTGAGTCGTGTCTTCAGGCATGAGCATGCACTAGAACTAGAAAAACTCTGTTTGAATCTAACTTAAGAAAAAAATCATTTTAGTTGTGTAAAAAATGCATTGTGCCATATCTTCTGGTACGAACAAACTCTAGTATGCTATTACAAATTGAGGCCATGTTTGATAAGTGTGTTAAGACTTGGGATAGGATTATTAATCCTATGGTCTTCCTAACTCTTTGTTTGGTTGCAAAAAATGGGATAGGATTAACAAGATGATGGGATTAGCAATCCCCCTTTTTCATGGGATTAGTAATACCATGGGGTACATGGTATTATGAATCCTATCCCAAGCTCTCTCTTACAAAATGACCACCTTGCCCATGGTTTGTCAACTTAATACCAATAATATCCTCCATTACACACTTCACTTACCTATCCAAATCCCTAATACGCTACCTATATTTTGTGGACGTGGGGGCTATGCTGCCTCCATAGCATCGCAGTCCCTACCCAGCCCCGAAACGATATCGTTTTGGAATTAAAAAAAAAACATCGTAACCTCTTTATTTGTGATCATATAGAGTAAAAACGTAATTATGAGAGCCTTAGAAACAAATTTTAATTATGTCTTTTTTCGAATAATATGATCAGAATAATAAGATCTTCGCACCAATTCAAACGAATTAAAAATTAGCGCACTTAATTTTTTAACTATTTTTTTAATATATAAACAGTCTAAAAAAAATTAAGTGTTCAAATTTTCAATCCATTTGAACAAGTGCAAAGATCTTATTATTCTTATCATATTATTTTAAGGGGTCATAATTAACTTTAGTCTCTAGGACTCTCACAATCATGTTTCTGCTTCACAAGATTCTAAATAAAAAGAAGATAATTAATTATGAGAGCCCTAGAGACAAAAATTTATTATAACCCTTCAGAATAATATAATCAGAATAATAATATTTTTGCACCAGTTCAAACAGATTGAAAATTTGAGCACTTAATTTTTTTAGACTGTTTATATATTAAGAAATATGATTAAAAAATTAAATTTTTCAATTTTTAATCCATTTGAACCGATGCGAAGATCTTATTATTCCAAAAATATTATTTCAAATAAACATAATTAAATTTTGTCTCTAGGCCTTTCATAATCATGTTTCTGTTCCATAGGATCACAAATAAATAATTAGATTTATTTGAGAGTATAATTAATAAGATATTATCTGTTTTGTTTTCCTCCTTTTAAGGGACATGAATAAAAAATATATGGTTGCTTTATTCCAAATATATGTCACAATAATGCATGGATATTTGTCCAAATAAGAATCTGGAAATTGACTGGATGAAAAAATGCAAATTTTCCTAAAATGATTGGAAAATACAATTCGTTTTTTTTTTTTCCATGCAATTCAATAGACCATGTTTTCATCTATGGGTATAATTGGAAATGCAATTTGTAATCCTATCCCATGGTATTCCAATCAAATAAGGAATTGGGATTGGTAATCACAATCCTATGATTTAATCCTAACACAATCAAACACCCACTTGGAATTAGACTCGGTATTACTAATCTCATCTCCTTACCAATCACATCTCCTTACTAATCCTATCTAATCCAACACACTTATCAAACATGGCCGAGAGTTATCATATGAGATCTATATTGTACACAAAAGGTATTACCAATCGACAAATATAACCAATTTAAAATTCGATTAAGATAGAACGATGGATTAAAAATAAGGGACGGAGGGATTATTTATAAGCGAAATAATATACGAGGAAGACGAGAAAATCAATTGTGGTACAGTATTTATTATTAGAATTTGAACAACTATTCTTTTAGAGAAAAGCTTTTTGAACGATGGAGAGCCGTGAATAATGCCTTGTTCTCTTTAGAATTTAAAAAGTATTTTTCAAAAAATTCTCCCTAGATTCTCCCTACTTTCAACTTTTCTTTTTCTATTCCTCTCCATTTATTACCCGTACTATTTTTCAAAAAAATTTTCGAACACCGAACCAAACAAGGCATTTCTCATTCTTAATGATGATGACATTGCTTCTCGATAAACAGAAAAGAAACCAGAGGACGAGATGCTCTATAGCCTCTATTGCTCTTTTCCTGTTCTCTCTTCTTCCAGTCGTTCTTCCGGCTTCTCTCTTTGACTTCACAGGTTAGTAGTAGTACAGCTTCTACCGTTATTGCTTCGAATTACTTGTCCCTTTTGGTAATGAATGAAGAACAACAGCATCTCCTCCTTCGTTTTCTTTTTGTGCTATCGAATTTATTATAAAAACACAAATTTCCTAGCTTATAGGGTTTTTTTTGATAAATTAGGTGTTCGGATCAGCTTACAGGTACCTTGACTAACGACCCAATCCTGCCGCCCACTTGCATTGAATCAAAATCGGCTCTAAATCGCATTGAATGATTATTCAATGCGATTGCCTGAGTTACTAATTCTCAGAAATGCGGTTGCCACACCATTTGGGATGGAATTTGTCAAGTGCAATTTTGTTCACCCTCGTTAAAAGAGGAAAGAGGGTGAACATTACCCTCTCTTTTATTGGTTAAAATGGGGCAGGTCTCACCCGTGCAATACACTTTTAAGAAAGCATGACATCACTTTGTGTTTAACAAATAGAAAGGAGGGTAATGTTCATCCTCTTAAGTGGAGGGTGAACAAAACTTAACTCAATTTGTCATGTAGAATAAGCAATGTCCCTTAACATCTTTATTCCTCATTTTTTATTTTTATTCCTCATAATGTGTGTAATATACTGTGAGGTGAAGGGTGATGGGTTGAAGTCTATGCTAAATAAACTTGGAAGTTCATTCCTCTTGCTATTATGACTGTATTATCTTTACCTTTTTTTCTAAGAAAAGGAAGTGTTTTGTTATACTGAGTGTGCTTGCAAGGGACAAGTTACTCTAGCCGTGTATCTAACTGAATTAAAAGAATCTTTTCTTCACATAGGTTGGAGCCTTTGAGTATTCGGTGTCCTATAGCCGTGATAATTAAAAGAAGAAAAAAAATAAAAACATGGGAGAAATGGTGGCGACTAACTGAACTCGTAGCTGGAATGTGGGTGGTTTTTCAGTTGGCCGAGCACCCTTTGCCCCATTCGTTTGGCTTGGGTTCGATTCCCACACCATCCCAACTCATGTGGTGGCCTCCCCGTCCCCGTCCCCGTCCCCTTCCCCATAACAACTAACTCACTAAACCGCTGAGGTATATCGCTGTGACAAAAAGAAAAAAAAAAACCTAAGCTCGTTGCTGTGTTTTGTAGGACTACCATTGGTGGGATAAGGTGGAATAAAGGTCCTTTGTCATCTCAGGGTGAAATCTAGCTTCAAATAAATCCCATCCTTGGTTTGACTTGTCATGAGATCGGGATTAAAGAAGTGATAAGGAGTAAAATAGCTGCAGATAGCAAACCTTGGAGACTAGAATATTCTCTCCCATAGGGTATGGGGTAAAATTCAGGTGGTGAAACACTATCCCAGAAAACATAACATGTTAAAGGACGAGCAACAAAAAAAACAAACAATCAGTTCTAGAAATAACAATTATTCCCAAGTATTATTTTAACCTAACGAAACCAAACAAAATAGAGCCTTTAGTCCCAATCAATTTGGGTCGGCTACATAAATCTGGTTTCTCCATTGAGCTTTGTTGAGGACATTGTGTTCTATGATATCTAACAAAACCTAGATCCTTTCAAACTTCTGCCTCTAAAGACAATTTTCGTCTAGTCCTCCCCTTAGTGCTACCCTCTACCGTAACCATACCACTCTCCCTAACTACTACTTTTATTGACCTATGGAAGACATGTCAAAACCACCTTAATATGTTTTCTTTCATCGTATTTGTAAGTATATTGAGATGTTTATTTCTAAATGTTCAATGGGGTGACCCAGTCACTAGGACATTGTAACACTATTCAGAAGGAGGATGAATGGTGGTATTCAGAGAATAGATGGTGATATTATGATTTCGAAGTTATAGAGACTGTTGATGTAATTTTCCCCTTAATATTGAACATAGTTCCCATGTTTCTCGATCCAAGATTTTGAAGAAACCTGAGGGTAGGTATGGAATTATCATTTGCTTCCTTGGTGCACCCTCAAGTGTCAAAGAGAGGTTTTGATGGGATGAAGACCTCTGTCCTAACACCAAGTGTGGCAAGGAAATCTTCCTCCGGCAAAATGTTTCCATGTTTTGCAACAGTAGCTACCTGTCTAACTTCGGTACTTTCCCAACCATCGCTTATTCTTCTTTCTATTCTGTTCAACCAGTATGGACACAAAGTTCCAGGCATATTTGTGTCCAAAGCATTTTTCCTTGATTTGTTACCATGGCTGCCATTCCTACTGGAGTCATGGTGGTAGTCGACTTGCTCTTACGGCTGATTGATGATAATCTCTCAGGATGGAATCAAGGACAATAAGGATTTAGATAGGAGGAAACACCAGCTGTTGATGGCTATCCAAGACACTCAACGGGGTCTCGTGACATCTGTGGATCAACGATTTACCATTGAAGAGGCCCTGGTGTTTTTTTTGTCTTCTTTGCCTTCATCAATTCAGCTATCTTGTTTTCTATTCCATGGATGGCTTAGTTAGAGCATCTTTGGCCTTCACTCAAAATTTTCTGAAAGATGGGCAAAATCTAAATCGGGCTATCAATTTAATTAAATGGTTAATGGCATAGTTGTATACTTGTATATTTCGGAGGGAGCAAATGACCTTGTAAAATTTGAGTCTTCCTTGATTTGGGTTGAATTTGAGTAAAACTCAATTCTTTATGAGTTTGAATCAAGTGGATTTTAGGTCATTTTACCCATATTTTGGTTATGAGTAAAGAAAGAGTAAGGACAGGAGATGCTCTTACTCACCACTACCCAAAAATGCCATTGATAGGTGGGGTTGGAGAGTTGCGGTGCC
>BPLS01031706.1:0-19120 GCA_019656275.1 Rhododendron kiyosumense | reverse complement strand
TTGATTAGTTGGAGAACGAAATTTTGTCCCGATTGGCCGACAAAAATCTGATTGCTTTTTAAATAATTGATGTTAAAAGCAAATAAAGTAATTGAGCAACAGAGTGGTAGGGTTAACTTATTTTCAAGAATAGTTCCTACTTGTCCTTTTTGATGAGGTCTCTTCTTTAGGTCTTGAGTTGGGACAAGTTTCCAAAGTGTCTACTCCATACCCTAACACTTCTATCATACGAATTTTCACCTACCTTTATAAAAGTGGTATTATCGAAATGTGAAGCCCTTGCCTTGTGTTGGGAAAACTGGGGAGATTGATTTCTGATGGTGACTAATAGAATTGGAGTTCTACGTAGAATTATGAAGTGAAAACAATAGTAGCTACTCTAACTTAGGCCTTACTAATGTTTAAACTTTAGCTAGAAAACTTGGTTATTCTTGTTTTAGTTTTTGTTGTCACTTAGCTTACATGGCATTTCACGTTCGACAAGTTATTGACTTTAACTGAGGTTTAACATCTATGGAGCATTGACAATCGAGCCAAATAGCCAATGGGCTCCTCAATTACTTTACACTTCAATCTAGGTTTCATTTGTACAAGTTTCTCGAGGCCTATCTGCTAATTGTGATTGTTCTGTGTGTCCCTAATTAAAAAAAAAAGAAAGAAAGAATACTGAAAGACGGGAAAAGAAATCGACTGGTATAGAAAAAAATGAAAAAATTGATGCATAAGTCACAGGGGTTTGTGGTTGTCTACACTCCAGTCAGCTATAGTTTACTTTCAACATTGGCATAGTTTTATTGAATTCTTATCTCTGTACATTGAGTCATGTCATCCATCGAATTAAATTGCTTGTAATGCATATATTAGTTTTCGCCGATCACAAAAAAAAAAATGCATATATTAGTTTTCCGACATGAACTTTTTAGGATAAAAGGGACATTTTTCGAAAGAACAAAATTCTTGTCCAAATTAGCAGACAAGCTTTTTCGAAAGGCAAGTATTCCTCAACTAAAGAATGAGGTTTCTGTCTGATGTTTTATGGACGCGCCTAAATGGAATTTCGTATCAACGCCTGGATGAATGTAGGGATTGGTGTTACATGGACTATTGTATTCTTCTAACAATACTTGTGCACGATTATGGGTTGGGATATTTGTTTGGCGCCCTAACTAATTTAGGAATGTGGATGCTATCTACATGATGTTTGAAGGAAAAGAAGCTAGCCAGCATTGGCTAGAAAACAAACATTTCTTGTTTGGGAGAGGTGCAACAGAAGTTCAGTTTTGTTTTTTTTTTTGGAAAGAAGTTCAGTTTTGTTTGGAGCAGTGAGGGCAGCCATCTCTTTGTGATGTATGCCTCTGGCTTTGTTTTTTTGCTATAAAACGAATCATTTACGGGAAAAAATTGTAAATTATGTGCGCTCTTTAATATCTTTCGGTACAAGTAGATATCTTGCCTTGTTCACTTTGCGATTCAAAAAGAATTTTTCAAAAAATTCCCCCTAGATTCCCCCCTACTTTTCACATTTTTCTCTCTATCTCTCTCCACTCATTATCCCTATTATTTTTCAAAAACACTTTTCAAATTCCAATCCAAATAAAGCATTAATCGTTCGTGAAATATTATGTGAGCATATATTATATGATATACCATACAAATAACGTATACAGGATTTGTCTCCGTATCTTTATTTGTCCTTGATGATTATCCAATACCCTTTACACATGTCTAACATGTACTCAATTAACTGTGAAATAGTTTTAGGGAAAAGACGTAAATCTGGCTCATTAATATGTGAAATGGACTTTAACCCTGACCTGTCCCATCAAGCCTTGTCAATTGTGGATATTAAACTTGTACAGGTCTCTTTCCATCTGGGTTTGTAGGGCCATAACACAAGCTGTTATCACGTGCTATGTGCTTTAAGTCAAATTAACTTCCCCATATTCTTGAAATGATAATGATAAGTATAATTATGATATTAAGTAATAGTAATAACATCTAGACCGAGTTTTTCAGAGTAAAGAATATAAATCTTGTTTGGCTGAAGAAAGGGAAATGATATAATTGGGGCGCTCTGACACTCTTCCCTCTCACAGGTTGTATAAGGGCCAAATTACCCTTTTCCGGTTGAAATGGACATTTTTTTCCCATCAGCAACATCGGACCTGGGGACCATGTAGTACAGGGATGCACTACAAGGGTATAATGCGCGATCCGAACTGACTATATCAATTTTTAGAGTGTCAATATCAATTTTCTATATCTTACTTGTAGAATGAATACTTTTATTAAATCTAAATCATTAAAAATACTTTTAAACAGCTCGGATTGTATACTACATTCTTGTAGTGCAGGCCGTGCACTAAAGGGTCCGGGGATCCCGCAGCATCCGTGAGGAAAGTATAATGTACTTTTTTGCCAAAATAACTCAATAGATGACGCACTGACGATGAGGATTCCCGCAGCATAAGGTGGCCACTGGCCATGTATTAATGGTACAGGGGTTGCATAGTTGCATCTAACTTTAAGGTGTCAATCCGCCCTCTTTTTAAACCTTTTTTTTCAAAAGAAGATGTAATTTAAAGTTTAAATATAATGAAAATAAAAAATAATTTTTTAATTTTTTTTGGTACCGTTTAGAAGATTTTAATGAGATCTATCAAATAAGATCTATATTGGTAGAAAAATTATTTGCGTAATTACATAATTTTTGAGCTTAAAATTACCTTCATTTTCTAAAAGTTCATTTTTAAAGAATCCGGAACTGGGACAAACTTGGGCTTTGACTGACATTATTTTTTTTTTTATCAGTTCCTCGTGTCAACGAACCTGACCAAACATGCAGAATTTGCGAGGCTAACAAGAAATTGATTCGATGATAAAAAATAAAAACAAGAAGAAATTGGTTCTATACTTTATTCTATATTTGGTAGTAACATTTACGTTCTTTCTAGACTTGGTTTTGTTCCTCTGTTACACACGCACACGCGTATTTATACAAGTACACACGCATATATGTGCAGCCAATGACCGAGGTATGCCATCCAAGCAAGAATGCCCTCATTAATTCAAGAGAATATTTTGGTGCAGAAACCCTCAAATTCAGGATCTTTTGCTTCGCTAATTTTTTGAGAAACGAAGTCATAGGCATATACAGGTGGTCCATTTTCTGGGGTTATGTGACATCAGGGCATTAGTTGGCTTTTAGGATAAAGATAGATTAACCCAGTTACTGCCTCCTTAAAACATTGCCAAGAGACAGGAAGGCATATATTTATGCATTAATAAAAAAATCAGTATGTCAATATGCATAAATTTTTTAAGTAACGCATGTAGGACATATATTAATGCAGAAATGGGAGAGAGAGAGAGAGAGAGAGAGAGAGAGAGAGAGAGAAAAATCTGCAAAAAGGGAAGATTTGTACCTGGGAGAAGAATGCATAGAGACATAAGAATTTGATAAATACGAATGCCAGTCTGATGGGTGTCAAAAACCAGTGCTTGAACCATCTTTGGATGACCCTCTCTCTCTTCTCCAAGGAGATTTGTGAGAATTTGTTGAAAAATGGCCATTTGTCACCAAAACAAAGAGAACCACAGAGCAGTAGCGTCCCCAGCCTTGTGGATAGGATGTGTAAAACCACTCTTACCAAGATCACTGCTTCAAAGAATCCTCTTTTAACTATAAGCTCAGCAACCTGGTCCCATCCCAAATAGAGGACCCGCATTAGGAGACGTACATATATTCACACACACACACACGTTTATGGGGATACAGAAAATGGCTATTTCGCTATACGCGACAGAATGTTCGAAAATGCTAGGGACATATCCAAGTTTACATCATTTCTTACATCTTCTCTCGCAAGGGTTGTTCGGCGCTAAGACTAATACCTTATTAAAATGTGTGCGGCTGAAAAAAGGATGGTTAAGTTGAATATGTGATAATTAAGACTAAAGAGAGAGAGGTATGATTCGAAGTAGAATAATCAATACAAATTAGGAGTCGCACCTGGGGAGAGTATCGACTAAGGGGGTTTGTCACATACCTCGAAGACAAGAAGATAGTACATCATACTAAGAGTAAAAAAGTAGATACCAATACAAATTAGGAGTCACACCAGGGGAGAATATCGACTAAATCAGCGTGGAATGCTGAGGTAAAAACGAGATATGAACCGACTATACAACCCTTTGATAGAGAACGGCAAAAAAAAATAATTTTTATTTAGTCGATCACAATTGATTGAGCGTTGTTTAGGTTGGTGTATGGATATATAAATAAGTACGTATATATAAACACATTAGTTATACGGGGTGGTTCCGGTGATACCTAAACAAACACCCAAAATCTCAATCTCATAGTTTCTGATTAAATTTTGATGATTCGAGCCGTTCTCATAAATATGTACATATTTGAGAGAGAGAGAGAGAGAGAGAGAGAGAGAGAGAGTTTTGTTACCTCTTCAGGGATTGAATTTTGAGAACCAGAAGCTTTGTGGAAGAATTGAATTGCCTTGTTAGTTTGGCCATCCTTTCCAGTGGCTTCTAGAGAATTAACTGGTAGGGGTGGTAATATAGCCTCACAGACACTAGCTAATGACTCCATTTCAGCAGCAGACAATCCATGGCTGTACTTATGTTCTCTCCTTCCTCCCCTCAATAAAGGATGACATGATCCTTCCATTCTCTCTCTCTCTCTAAGTTTCTTTCTATTGGGTATGTGATAATAACAAGGAGTGGACTATTTATAGGGTCGAATCTTTGAGGATGGCTGTATGCATAAAGGGGGAGCCAATGAAAGAAAAGGAAGGGTAAGTTTGACCTAATTTATTTGTATTTTATATTTTTTCTTTATGAACTTTTCTTAGCTTTGCGTTGCTTTTTGAATTATTTATTCTTCTAAATCTAAAAAGGAAGAAAATATGATACTGTGATTTTTTTTAAAAACCTTCTCATTTACAAAAATAATCTAAATGAAATAGCTTTTTCGGATTATTCTTGCCTTTTCTGAACTTTCTAGTTCATATTTTTTATATTCTGATTTTTCTCGCTAAGACAAATAAATAGTCTAATTTTTTTAATGCAAAACGATCAAAAGTTTAAAAAACAAAACTAAGTAACATAAATAAGTTAGGCCAAATTCCTCCCAAAGGGAATTGACCAAGTAGGCATAAGAAAGCAATAGATGTCTGTCATCTATGAGGTTGCATGTTCGAATCCTGCGGAGGCTAAACATTCCAAACATAGAAAACACTGTAGGATTTGCTGGTCTTTAACTTCAGGACCCAGGATATTGGATAGACTTGTGTTATCACTTTGTTATGTTGATATGTTACAGCTTTGAATTATCATTTTGTATTTATCTCTTTCCAAAGTGTAGCTTATCTCTTTATCTCATGTAACCCATATTATATAATGCAACGTGATCTCACCATTTGATGTGTGAGAGAAACTTTCTTCTACCAGAATATTGTTTCAAGTCAGGAGTAGCCGAGGTGCGCAAGTTGGCCCGGATATCTGGTTATCGGAAAAAAAAACCCCTCCCAAAGGACTATGGCTGTATGGCATCTGTTGATGATTAAAAAAAAAAAAAAAAAAGGATTATGGCATCTGTCCCTATTGGTAATTTCTAGATTAGTGTCTTGACTTGGGCGTTGCCATTGCATACGTGCCCAAGTGTATAACCATGTAGTACATGGCATTTACATCTAGGCTAAAGCCCCACCTAGTGCGTTCTCTTAACTAACACACAATGTGACCCACATGATTTCAAGACCTTTTACAATACCTTTTTCACTAATTAGCTAGACTCTTGTACCATCACATCTTGAAAATCTTCCCCCCCTACACGCTAAACTATACAAAACAAGAAAGTAGTTGTAACAAATTCGTTGTTTCGTAAGTAATATGATAACAGATTAATGTTTTATGTTGTGTTTGGAACACTTTTTGATTTTTGATTTTTTTTTGAAAAAGTAGGAGGGGTAATAAGCAAGGTTGTCAAATCCGTTCCGTACCGGTCCTTAAATGGAACGCAAAAAGTCATGTTCCATTCCGGTTGAAATACCGGTCTGTTCCGGCCAATACCGGGTGTACCGGACAATACCAGTCTGTTCCGGCCATTTTCCGATGTTCCGGCCGGTACAAAATTATAATTTTTTTTTAAACATTTTGTTTATGTTTACACTTAAAATTTTAAAAAATGATGGATATATATTAAATATATATATATATATATATAAAATATTAATTGCGGTAAATCCGGAACGGTACCGGAATACAGCCCGGTACTGGTACGTACCATTCCATTGGTGAAAACGGTACGCTGACCGGTACAATATTGACAACTTTGGTAATAAGTGAAGAGAAATAGAGAGAAAAATGATTGAAAGTAGGGAGAATCTTTTGAAAAATGCTTTTGAAAGAGAGAAACAAACAAGGCATTAAATTAAGTGTACTTGTTTCTCTGTTGGGTTTGCCTGATCGTTTGGTACGATGGGAGCGTCGGGTTATTATTCCCTTCTATGCGTATGAGATCGAGCTACGAAGGGAGAAATTCTTGTTTGCAGATGTTTAGGTTACCCTAGACTTCTACTTCCCTTCAATCCTGAAAGATGTTTAGGTTACCTAGACTTCTACTTAACTTCAATCCTAATATTCCAGTGGGGGGGGATAAAGTTCGGGTTAATTGCAGGATTCGCTTCATAACCTGACTTGATTGGAACCGTATGTGAAAGCTTGTGTACTGGGTGCAACTTTACGTGTATCAATTCTAAATACTCCGTAGTAACTTAGGTGCCGTTCCGGTTTTTAAAAAGAAGGTAATTCAAGGTTAAAAATTATCTGTTTACTCAAATAATTTTCCTATATATATGGATCTTGTTTGATAGATTTTATTGAGATATTTTAAACGGTGCAAAAAAAATTAAAAAATTATTTTTCATTTTTGTTATATTTGAGTTTGAAATTACCTTCTTTTTAAAAAAAAAAGTTTTGGGAGAAAACGAAACGGGGCCTTAGTCGTTTCAATCCATCAGATGCTCCGTGGGGTCATCTGGAAAACCATATTTTCCCTCCGTTCCAAAATGAGTGACCTTTTTAGGACTCCATGTTATTTTAAAATGCTTATAACTTTCAATTTATGAAGTTTTGTGTGATTTTGAAAACTTTGTTTATTTGAACTAATTAAAATCCATCAAACAAAATTCATATTGCGTATTTTTTAACACTCATATTGAAAGATATAAGTAATTGAAAATGACACATTTCCAAAAAGGTCACTCATTTTGGAACGGAGGGGGTATCTTGTTTAACTTCCTCTAGTAATTACAGGTATCTTTTAGGTTTAACCCGGAAGATTGTGATCCAAATGGACCCTATCCATTAGCGATACCTCGTTATTAGCAAAAGCAAAAGCAAAAAAACAAAAAAACAAACCCACCTTAAGGCTGTTTATCATGCTAATAATACATACAAGTAATTAACCACCCCTAAAGAGATATTCCGTGGGGGTTCCTTTTCAGGGCTGTGGGGTGTGATAGTCATGATATCTTAACTTTGTTTTCCCTTGTTACGCAATGTTCCAAGGGGGGGTGGTTGGCAAGTCTTGTTAGCTAGTGTCCGTTTGGATTCGTCTCTCTCAGTACTGAAGGGGGACACTCATTGACATTTGACAGGGCAAAAGGCTAAAAACACTCAAATAAATGCTTTAAACTGGAAAAGTAATTTAGTCCCTTTCTTGGGCAGTTGCGAATTTTCAATGCCAAATTGCCAATTTTAGTTGTTGTACTGTGAGCAAGTGGTTTAGCCTAAAGTGGGTTAAGTGCTTTGTTCAGCCAGCTCTTGGTCTTTGTTTGTCCCCGGATTAATGGTCTTGTTTGATTTTAAATGAGACTTAAGACGACGAGATCGATAAGGACATGTTTGTTTTGCACATGGGGATGGGATTAAAATTCAAGTGGAGTTCCAATTTTGTGCTTAATTCTCCAGCAAGGATGGCCTTGGCCGCAAACAGTCCCTTGTGTGGCATGGGCAGTTTAGTCAATGCAGATATGGATTAAACATAAAACACGTCCATGTATATGGATTTCCTAAGGGAAAATGATTTTAGCACTCCAATTTTTTATGATGCCACTCCAAAAAATTCCTTTTATTGTATTTTGCTATGTATAATTGTTGCGTTAAAAGACAAGTTTAGGAGTGTCGTAAAAAGGTGGAGTGCCAAAATCATTATCCTTTCCTTATACCCCAATTTTGAGGGAAGTGGGTACAAACACATAGTAGGTAGGATCGCAAAGAGAGAGAATATAAGACACAAGATTATTAGGAAGATACTGATATTATTACTTATTCACTTAAGTTTGATTTTACAAGGGGAGACGCCCTCCTTTTATAGGCGCAAGGAGGGGTTGCTTAGCATCAGCGCTTACATCAGTTACACAGTACTTAAACATAATTGGACACTACTATTCACTACTTTTGGACGTAGAAGTCTTCCTGACAACTATCCTATTACTTCCCTGCATCATTAGTCTTTACTATCATTTATTACAAGCTTTACACTACAAATGAACAGTACAAGCTAATAATATGATACAACAGACTCCAATAATGGATCCATAGTGCAACCGGACTAATAGTACTATTTCCCATTTTCATTGTATCAAACACATTATTAAGGGGATCACCAAGTTAATAACAGCACTGCTATTGGTACAGATCCCTGTAAGACCTACTCCATCCGTTTCTATTCTTTTGTCCCTTGTTCTACCCAACTGGATAAAAAACTAATTATAACTTCTAATTGGTAATACTATTTATATTTATATGTAATATGGATCTTGTTTGATATTGTAGATCTCAATGAGCTCTTTTAAAAGATTTTTTCAAAATCACATAAAAAATTATAGGTTGCAAGATATAATCAATTAAAAAGTAGCATGGACTCCCAAAAGAGACAAAAGAATGGGGACAGGGGGAGCATTTAATTTTGATTTGACAAAGATATTATAAGGGTGAGCATGGTCCGGATTGGTTTGGTTTTATAGTAAACCAAGAACCAAACAAATACCTATGGATTATGAGTTTGGAGAACCAAACCAACCCACAAAAGGTATAAAACCCATCCAATCCAAACCATTAAAATATGGTTCGATTTTGATTTTAAACCACGGTTTGCATGTATAGAAATTTAGGGTAATTAGTCTTGGTAGTGAAGGAATTATAGGACGAGGAATTGGAATTGGTTTTCATGTATAGAAATTTATGAATTGATCCGTAGAAGTTGATTGATCTGGTGATTCATGTGCTTTTTGTGTATAATAAATTAATAATCATAGAAAATTAGGATTGGATTATATATATAGAAATTTAGTCTAAATTATCTTGGAAGGGAAGAAAAAACAAAAATTGTGATGGATTTAATAAGATCAATAAAATTAGGAAAGTAGTTAACTAAGGCTCCCATATATATATATTGATAAGTAGCTCCCATATTTATTTGGTGAATCATAATTAAATTTTATATATATATATATATATGTATGTATTATACGGTTTGGATCGGTTTGGAACCATAACCATGAACGTAAATCCACAAACCAAACCATATAACACGGTTTCTAATTTTTTAAAACTATGACCAAACCATATTACTAAAAAACTGAACCAAATCTTTCGGTTTGGATTGAATTGGACTGGATTCGCGGTTTGACAAATTTTTTGCTTACTCCTAAAAGATAACCGTTCATTTTGTTTAAGATTCTTGAAAAAATCAACTCAATCGGATATCGGTAAAGGCGTTTACAAAACATCTTGGGCTTAGATGTTTCGTAAACGCCCTTACCAATATCCAGTTAAAGCTGAATTTATTGTAGAGTCTCTAAACAAAACGAAAGGTTCCGATCTTTGTAAGATTCGATATGTGTTCCAAGGAAATCTGTGCGCATCGTTTTGGGATTAATAATCCGATCTCTCACGTTTATAATGAGTCTCAAACATGGCCTAGTAGCACCCCGGCCGTTTATAGCGATCCCACATAGTGGGGAAGTTTGCATGTATGATTAGGAGAAATTAATTATTTCTTGGCTAGCCGTTTTGGTAGGTTCCTGAAATTTTGATATATTTATGTATTGGGGTCCATGCTTTTAAATGAATGTATGGATCAGGTCCGTGCTTCTACATGGATGCATGAACCAGTAGTCCAGTGCCTGCGCAACCATATCAGGCAAGGGCCCCTCTGGCCTCCACCATAAGACCTCGAACGGAGGAAGGCTGATGCAACGAAGCGTATTGAAAAAAAGAACAAAAACATGATCGAATTCATAAACATGTGACATAGAGAAGAATAATCTTTGTGACAAATATGGTATCGAATTGAATATATAATGCTTACCTTATTTCCAGAAAGAATATCCACTTTTATTACTGTCAATTTGCCATTTGCACGTTTGAGTATGTGTGCTGTTGCTACTTTTTTATTTTTAAATATTGCTTATCAACAATAGTATTCCCATCAAGAAGCCCAACGGCACTTGTCAAGGTATTTCGTCCAAAATACAACATTGAGCACTTGACACAAGCCCGGTGCACAAATTAATGATAGACAGATTACATCGAAGTAGAAAACCCAAATCTTTCAATGACAACTCTTTAGAACAAATCGCTAAAACGGACGGAAAACGAGCTTGGCAATAGAGCGAGTCAAATCTACAGACATTAAGTTCGCATGGCTAGCACAGATTGTTTTGCATTTTTTAATGTTAGTGATTGCTACAAGAAGTAGTAAAAAAAAAAAACCCCAACGATTTACCAAACCACACAACTTGGTGCAGCCACTGGAAGCATGCATGTCTTTGCCTTTCAAAGGCCATTATCTCTCTCTCTCTCTCTCTCTCTCTCTCTCAACCATGACCAGTGTTCGGATAGTTTGGAAAAGATTATTTACATTAGTCAATGCTTGGGGGTTAGCAGGAAAACCATAATTAAATAAGTCGGCCATCAAGAAAGTGACGCCAAAATATAAAATAAAAATATAAGTTGCTTGCCGCATTGAATGAAAACAGGAGAAAAAAGCACTAATCAGCTATGAAGATAAGGGAAATGATATTGACACTTTAAAAATTGATACAGGCACTCCAAAAAATAAAGGAAAGTGCCTTTGGAGTTACACCAATTAATTTTGGAGTGCATGCATCAATTTTAAGAGTGTCAATATCATTTCCCGAAGATAACCTTGTTTTGTTAATAGTTTCAAAACCTGTTTTCCAGAAACTGTTTCAGTAAATAAATTTGCCTTCGATTAAACATTTTTGAAAGTTGTTTCCATTTTTTCGCAAATAGATCGGAAATCTGCAACTTGGTAAGCAAATCACGTTTTTATGCAGTACATAAATAACGAATGTGATAAAGAAAAATACACAACAGAATGTTTTTGGTTTGTTACTAAGCTAATGATGTCCGATCGATTTGATTTTTTGTACAACTATATATTAAATTAAATACGTTGAGCTCTACAAAGTGATAGTTCGGGTTATGCTTTTTTTAGCTCGGGACAAGCCCCTAATAGCCGGCACCATTTCCGTAATTAACTAGTTAAAAAAATTGCATGTGAAACCACATGGAAAATGAGTGTGTGCATAAAATAGAGTTGGTAAAGTATGTATGCGTTTGTATACGTATACCAATCAAATTATACGAGTCTTCCTTTATGTCTGGCTTTCTTTTGCCCCAAAAATTTAGCAAATGTTTTGTCTGATAACAAGGTTTATTTTTTATTTTTTCAATCGATAGGAGAGATCATATTACATCAGGAATGAAGTACAAAGGACTAATCTGGGACACTACATCAGTTGGAAGAGTTCACGAGATAACTAAATCCAATAACTAAACCAATACAAGAGTCAAGAAATAAGTCTATCATAGAGAAAAAAGAAACAAAGAAGAAAGGGATTCTTCTAGGCCGGTCCTTCATGAGTTTTTTTGGAGGGCCTAATAGGACATGAAATTTTATGGGGAAAATGACGGTCAACAATGTGTTTTGATAATTAATACCCGTCAGTATTAACAAATGTTCTTAGCATGTCCTTGATAGGTATTAATTATCAAAACACATCATAGGCCGTCATTTTCCCAATTTTATGTGAAGGATTTCTCGAACCATGAACTAAAAAAATAGGACCGGCCAAGAATTATCTCAAGAATTAAAGGGGAAAGAAAAAAAACTCATCTAATTTAATGGAAGAACACCCACACGCAGGTGAGGAGAGTCAAACTCCTGACCTCTTAGTGAGATGTCCGAATCCTGGCTAATTAAGCTACCCTAAATGGTTAATGTTACCCAGACAACAACCTTGGGGGGCGGGGGGTTGAATAGCTATGGTTGCTAATTAAAAATAACCAAAATCGGGTTGCTAATTAAAAATTATCAATTAAAAGCTACAAAGGCAAATAACTAATTATCAAATATATAAAGAGAGTTAAGAAGAACAAAACCAGTTTATAGTGGTTCGGACTGAATTTGTCTACGGTCCAGCCTACTCTACTTCTCTCCAAGGCAATCGCTTGAAGATTTCACTAATAAAACTGAAATTACACCAGTAAGCCTTGCGGATGCTTACAATTACCGTCGCTCCTAGCTTTCTGGATGAGCTAGACAACCGTAAGGATTTAAAGTACAAAATCCTCAAAAACCCCTTTAAAAAACAAAACTCCTTTTTTTGGAATTACAAAACTAGTGTTTGATTTCTCAAACACTTAATCTCTTAAAAGATAATAGAATTTGTTGCTCACAATTACAACCCTCGTCAAAGAGTAGATATAACAATTTTGCTCACAAATCTCTCAAAGTAATTGTATGAAAAATGAAGCGTAGGAGAGAATGAAAATCGCTCTTGTAATGCTCTGTGGATTTTCTCTGCTGTAGCTTCATTGTCTTCGCTTCTGTTGAAACTTTCACTTTGTAGCAAAGAAGAACATCACCATTCAAAACATTTCCGTTTGAGCAAAAATCTTCTAGCAGAAAACTTGTTCTTCATTAATTGCAAATATAGACTTTGAGTCCAAAATCTTCAGTGAACTGATTTGCAACCTTCAGTGAATTAAACGTAGAGCTTCAAAGTCAACAATGGAAGAAAACAGTTTAGACTAAAATGAAGAAACTGGTCGACCATACGAAAGACGTCCACTGTGCAAGTTTACTTTTTGGTCAAATGGGTTTTGATTACATGTATGTACATAGGCCAAAAAACTGATTTTAAAAAGAGTTCTTTTATTATGAGCAAGATAAAAAAAAAATTGGGGCTAGGAGACTTTTCTTTTAAAATGAATTTGTACACAAACTGTACACATATATTATTTTGACTACACAAAAATAAGGATTTCTTTCTTTCTATGGGTGAACATATATCAAGACTTTTACCCTTTCAAATAGAGGTTTTATAAGAGGATTTTAACCATGCATTTTCTTTTAAGAAATCAATTTTGTCATAAAATATAATCAAAATAAGTTATTTCTAACAGTCAATCTCAAGGTTTATGCTTGATAAGTAGAAATCAATGTTGATGTCTCACTTTCTATTCTTGCCCAATAGATCATCACCAACTAAATTAAATGCTTATGGTTGCTAGCTCATTTCTGTACAGATAACCATACGGAATTTGAGAAACCTTCCTGAATTGTCTTGTCTTTACTAATTGAAATAAATATAAAATTGATGAGCCTCAACTACGCAAAACTATTAAGCATAAATGCCTCAACTACGCAAAAATATTAAGCATAAATGCCGCCTACTTTGTCGCCAGCTCAAGAGTTAGTTCGGTTGATTAATAGGTTTACTTTCCGCACAACTGACTATGGTTCAGTTCTTGGGGTCATGCCGAGAGAGATTAATTTGTCGTGAATTCCCCAGTACTGATGCGTATGGTCTGCCTTTAATTGGACCAATGAAAAGATTTGTTGAGGTACATGTAACATGGTCCGTGACAGTCGAACCAGGAAAAAAAAAAACCTGCTTTGTGGACCATTTTGACAAGTCTTTCGCCCCTTTTCGGATAGACACACATGAAAAGTGTTGAATCTAGTTTAATCACCTTCTAGGTTTTCTAACCTTTTTCGGAGGAGCCAGGGGTGGTGGTGGTGGGGTTGATGCCACGCGGCTACAGCTCATCCACGTTTATTGAGCGAAAAGGCAAAAGGTGAAATTACACAAAGACCTCATCGTCTATATATTTTGGACACGAAGACTCTCTGACATTTAAAGTTGTCCATTCAGAACTAGAGCTGCTCAAAAAATTCAATGAACCGTGAAATCGGTCTAGACAGAACCGAGCCGTACCTTTTGGATTTTGTCCGCGGATTAATGGTCCGGATACGGATTGAAAAATTAGAAAACCGTGACTTGCAGTTCGGTTCACGGATTTTCATTACGAAACTGTAGATTAACCGAACCGGACCGTGAGATATTTATTTTATATAAATAATAAATAATATATAAATATATGTGTGTATTTATATAATTAATTGTTAGTTATGTTAAAACATTTTTCTACTAATTTTAGTATTTTATCTTAATAATGGGATATAGTGTAGATGTATAAAATATATGGGGTAAATTGTAGTTTTATTTTTTATATGAGTTATGGGTAATCCTAATTTAGTTTCACTAGTTCGTTTGTTTTCCAATTTTCCTAATTTCCATTTCTTGTTCAAGTCGCCGCCGCACTGTAGTCGCCACCGCACCAATCTTACTTCTTCACCTCTCTCTCTCTCTCTCTCTCTCTCTCTCTCTCTCTCCCCGTTTCTTCAAAGTAACAAGTACTTTCTGGTGGCCGGTGTTAAACTTAATTCTGAATGTAACCTTCTTCACTTTTAGTGTGGGATATACGTTTGAGCTTTATTTTTGCTAAAATCCGTGGACAAAACCGTAACCGATCCATGAGTTACGGATTGGATTGGAACTGAACCATAGGACTTTTGGTCCGGACACGGATTTCATTTTGTAAAAACCGTGACTAGCGGTTCGGTCCTCGGATTCCTAGAAATCCGAACCGAACCGGACCGCGAGCACCCCTATTCAGAACCCCTCATCTATGTGTAAAAAGATTGGCCAACTCTGCTAACGGAATGAAAAGAAATGATGATTTTACCCCTTAAAACTTGCTTACACTGACCCCATCATCTATAAAAAAAAAAATTTGTCCACATTGACCCCTTCATCTTACCGGTCTTTTGATAGAAGAGTGCTGATTGATTTACGGTTTTAGATGAGGGGGTGCTTATGGGGCATTTTTAAATGTTAAGAAATGTTCATGTCCAAAATGTATAGATGAGGGGGACTCCGGGTAATTTCACCTATAAAAAGCAAAGACGATAATGAGAAATACAAGGTTAAGAAGCAATCAATTAATTAATGCTCTAAATGTCCAAGTAGAGTGTAGTAATCGTTTTGGAGATATAATAAGGAAGTAGTTTTACCGCTTTGTTTGTTTTGATGTAAAATTTTTTATATTGAAAAATATTTCTCTTGTAAAAGACTTTTCACGAAAATGAATTTTTTTATTTTTATTTTTCAGTGTTTTGTTGGCATAACAGTCTTTTTTCCAAATGTATTTGGTTTTCTTCTTCATGTTTTGTGTGTGATTTTGCCACTAGTTGGGAGTGTTGTTTTTGGTAGACTGCTCGGTGCTATTTTGACATGGAAAGAACGGAGCACCCCAGAGGCGTTAATGGTCTGACGACTTCGAAAGGTGACTCAAGGGAATATCAAGCGTTAAGTCATTTTACCGTCTTAGATGGAAATCGTTTTCCCAAAAACGATATTTGCATAATTTTGTCCAACCAAACACTAAAAAAAATGAGCAAAATTTACGTCCAAACAAATGGAGCTTTAGAACATTGTAAAGATGTTAATTTTCGTATTACGAACCTGTGCAATTACTCGAAATTCTCAGGAGGGTAAGCAAAGGCAATTGGTCAAGAACTCCCTCCGAAAGACAATGTTGATGGATAACCTAGAGTTTACTCTTAAGCTATATTAGTAATTTAGATTCTGTCGAATAATGATACTAACCATAGAATTGTTTATCCTTGTTTTGCAGGTATAATTGGTATGTGTTTGGCGTTGAGGGCATGATAATGTTATTGTTTTGGATTTTGTGAGGATGGTTCGATTGGCCTTGTTTGGTTGTTCAGTTTTGTTGGGTCTTTCTTAAGCTTTGTCGAGTTTTTTTGTGATGGCTAGTGTGTGGGGTTAATTGTATGATACTATGGTTTGTTTTCATATGGTTGTACTGTTTATTTTCTATCCATTATAAGTTTATGATTTCTCAAATGTGATACAGATCATGTTATCTCATGCACTTGTGTTCTAATTTATGCAACTCACCCATTAATAAAATTTCAGGTTAGTCTGTGATTCGCCTACCTCTGGTTGGCTTAAAGGGCTGCAAATACGCCAAGTTGAACCGAGCTTTGTAGTGTTCCAAGGCAACTTGTCCAAAATAAGTCATCAAGCTCGGCTTGAGCTCGAGTTGATCCAAAATAATTGAGGTTGAGCTCGGCTAGTTTAGTATATATCAAGGTGTTTGAGCTAAATCATTTTACTAAATGAAACTCTATGAACGAGCCGGACCGCTACAAATGAGCCGAGTTACAGCTAACTCCAGCTTGGTTCGCTTACTAAGCGAGCGTAAATCTCAAGCTATGTACTAGCTTGAGACTGGTTATGTTTACTACAGAAATAAATTGAGAATAAGCTGAAATTAAGTGAGAAAATCGACATTCTAAATACTTTAGGCGGGTGTTGTACACTTTCAATCGCTACCCAAGAGGTAGTGTAAATTAAAATGATTAGGTTTAGGAAAAAGTTAAAAACTATGTACTAGCTTTTTTAAAATGCCAAAAACCATCCGAGCTGATTTTTTGGTTTTTATGATTTGTCCTAAACATGTTTAGGACTGATAATATGAAATTAATGAGCTAAAATCACGATTTCATTGATAAAAGTAGGCATTCGAACTGAAGCTTTCCCATGCAACCTTCCCCAAAAGGAAGTACCAGTAGCAGCTTTTCAACACATCATTAACCAAATGGAATTGCAAGCATATATATTGGATTAGGCATATGCACACCATTTGAGCCTGCCTAATTTCAGCAAAATCACACCCTACTAGGGCATAGTCCTCTTATTGTTCACTGCCTTCCAACTTGTCATAGGAATTCCTCCACTGATGCAAATGAAGAATCAGAATCAACCCTAGAGGGTTCCTTCTATTCATCATCAGAATGCATATTGGAAGCCAAATGGTAAGAAGCCTGCCACTTTCACATATAAGAAGATCATACCAAGTGCACGAGGCTCCCAGTTGCAGCCAAAGTTTGTATAATTACACACCATAGAGAACCTCAGAAACTAAAATGTTTAGTAACAAGAAGATTAGGATGCTATCGGTTCAAGCTAAACATCATCAAAGTACTTCTCTTCAGCATCCTGACTAGCCTCCCTCTGCCAGTGGTCATCCAAAGTTTCATCTTCGTCGATTTTTGAGTAATCTAAATGTTGATGATCTTCCCCCGACATAAACTTTTCCTGCATGATGTAGGTGAATTGGTCCATTCGATCTTGCATCTCCTCTGCAGATAAAGTTGCACCCTCTGAGTGCCTCTCTGTGGTTGATTGATCACAATCGGAGGCGTCATGATTATCGGAAGGAATCTAAATAATTGAAATCGACAAGATTAGAATACCAAGATAAAATAACCAAAGTTACCGAACTATGCACGTATTATGACAAAGATAACAATACAAAAGAGATTACATTCTATTCGTGTGCAGCATAAACTTAGGCAGTGTTCTAAAACAAGGTATTCCTCACCGAGTACTGGCTCCAAGGTGCCTGGCCGAGGGGACTAATCCCTACTCGGTGAGCATTACTCGCCGACTAACGTTAAGAAGTGACACATTACTGTCGATGGGGAAAATTAAGGAATCTATTACACCTACTATATTGAACTAAACCTACCTTCAAATTGGAATGGTTCTGGAAACCTAGGTTTGTTTCTTTGGTTACAACTTACAATTACAATAAATTAACTGTTATTGTTTGGGATTAAACAAAACGATAAAAAAAGGAATTATAACATAATCTTGCAGAGCTTCTCTTCTCCAATGGAACACACAAAAGAATACGATCAATTCAATGTAGATATCTTATCGAAGCAAACTTGGCATATAATTTTCACCTTTGAAGAAAGCAGAATTCGGAAAGAACATTATTTCTTGCACTTTTTTTTCTTTCATTCCTAATGATTTATATATCATGATTATGCACCCAATATTAAGTTTGGTGGTGACTTTTTGATGTCATCGGAGAAGACAAACGTTGTGTTAATGTCTTCTCCAAATGTTCTTATTTTCCTTTTTAATTTTCTTTTTCTGGTAATCTTACCAATAATAAATATGGTAATCAGAAAGTAAGAAAGCTAACCAAGGTTAAGTAATACTTACCAATTTCAAACATAGATAAAGTTAAAGATAGTTTTTGGGAATTTATTCCTTAATTTTCTCAATCATTGGTGATGTGTCGCTTGTTTATTGGAATATGCGAAACCAATATGTTTAGCTGCATGCATAGAGAATTTAATCTCAATACACAATGGCTCATACATATTACAGAGATGAAAACTTCTAAGAGGTATTGCATATTTTAGGTAGACTATTGATTATATAGATAACATACGCATGACAAGTTATTCAAAGAAACCTTTGACAAAACATATCCAAACTTTACATCGACGCATCCAGCATACCATATTGGCGTAGCCTAGATATTGTGGTGTGAATGATCACAAGAAAACTTCCTTCTGATCGAAGTACCTTTGAGTACCGAGTTCTAAGGTCGTACTGCTACAATTTTTTTATTCCAACATCAAGTACGAAATAGTATTTGAATGGAGTGTGTAACCAAAGGGAGCATAGAACATTTAATGCATGGATTACTAAGATTACATATGCCAATATTTAAGTGGGTCTCTATTTCCAGAGTAGTATGAGAGATATATCACCTTGGAACCTACATACATTCCTTAGTGCTTTGATGAGCCGAGATGAGAAAAAAAAAA
>BPLS01031705.1:0-38166 GCA_019656275.1 Rhododendron kiyosumense | reverse complement strand
GTTTGCAAATTAGCCTATGAGTAAAAGTATAGGAGTGCAAATGATAATTAACCCTTGCAAATCAAAACTAAGGAGAACCAAGAAGATTTATGCTAGTCTTAGAGGAGGGGAAAAAATAATATAAAGAAAATTGAGTGTTGTTGGAGGTCTAAAGCTAGAGCTAACCTAGGGCCTTGACAAAAGTGATGCTAAAGCTAAAAATGGTACCAGTCTAGAGTTGGCCGGGCCAAGTGGTGGTGATAATTAACTTCCACTAATTACTCCTAATTATTCAATGCTCGTAGAATAGATGTCATTTAACTTTGATTTGGGTATGGTTCTGCACCAAAATAAGTATAGAATGGCCACTGTTTAAGTGGTATTCTAAGAGCATTTACTTTATGTATATTGCCAAAAGTTAGGTCTGTCTCTAATCCTCCTCCGCTCATACTTCCAATGATTGCAGACTATATGAATTCTGTTATTGTTGTCGTTGTTGTTGTTGTAATGCTAGTAGAATATACATAATTCGTTGTAACGAAACCAATCACGTATAATTTGATATGTTCTTTGTCATAGACCTCACAAAAATACGCGATTACGGAGAGCGTTACGAAATAAAGTATCCATGCCCTGTGATCGTCCAATAATTTTCAAGTAATAATTTTCCGGGCGTGGGGATTTTAGAGTGGGGAAATTTTGGGTCATGGAATTGATTGCGTCTAGCTTTTGTCAAAGATTGACAAAGACGCGTTGCAAAAAATTCACCGCCCCAATTGGCCCGGCACTTCGTCCTCGTGACCCTACGTAGCCCCTTTTTTGTAAAATTCCAAGCACAGTCCATCTAGTCCTTTTCGATGCGAACAAATTGGAAAGGTCTTTCCTTAGTCAACGAATTTCATTGGACTTGCCGGCCCACCCGGGTGACGGTTTGCGGTCCCATAACCCGTACGACCCGGCCACGTCCGACCCCACGCTTTTCATCATTGGGGACCCGAGAAGTTTTAGGGTGCAAATTACGTACCACGTGGCGGTGCCCAGCGTGCATCTGAATCATCTAAACATGTTTTGGATGACTCGCTCTCCTACTCCGCCGATCACTCTTTCTCAGCCACTAAATCCTGACCATCCAAAATACGTTTGGACGGCTCGAATGCACAATCGGGTATTATGTGGACTATTCCCTATTTGCACCAAAAGCGCTCTAGCTACTAGACCAACTCAGTATTGTAACGCCCCAAGAAGACCACTGGCCCAATACCTTAATTTTGATCCACATGCCACACCACATGGCCCAAAAGCTTAAGCACAAGGTACTAGTAGTAGCCCACAAGTTTTGTTATATGCCCAAGATCATCCATGTAGACTTCCGATGTGGGACGGGAAGTTACAATCTCCCCAACTTTATCGCCTCGTGCCCTCGCGAGGGGTTGAGCACTATAATCACCAATACAAATCAAACCAACAACCAAATCAAACCAAACTCCAAGGCCCACATGGATGTGTACATGAATGGCTCTGATACCACCTGTAACGCCCCAAGAAGACCACTGGCCCAATACCTTGATTTTGATCCACAGGCCACACCACATGGCCCAAAAGCTTAAGTACAAGGTACTAGTAGTAGCCCACAAGTTTTGTTATATGCCCAAGATCATCCATGTAGACTTCCGATGTGGGACGGGAAGTTACAAGTATTGTTTTTTAAATAAACCTAAATTAATTAGTTAATTGGTTAAGAATCCAATATCGACTGTTAGATTTCTTTAAGGATTTCAATCTAAAATTAATTGGCATGCAATATGTGGAGTAACCTCTAGATTTTATTAACCAAACTTGGGTGGCTTAGATAAGCGAATGCAATATTTCGGGAGTGAAAGGATTGCTTTTTGTTCAACTAAAAGAAAAACAGAGTTGAAAAACAAATGAAATGACCACTCTTTCTCAACCACTAAATCCTGGCCGTCCAAAAGACGTTTGGACAGCTTGTATACACAATTAGATATTATGTGGACTATACCCTATTTGCACCAAAAGAGCTCTAGCTACTAGACCAACTCAGTATTGTTTTTTTTTTAAATAAACCTAAATTAGTTAATTGGTTAAGAATCCAATATCAAGTGTTAGATTTCTTGAAGGATTTCATGCAATATGAGAAGTAACCTCTAGATTTTATTAACCAAACTTGGATGGCTTAGATGAGCGAATGCAATATTTCGGGAGTGAAATGATTGCTTTTTGTTCAACTAAAAGAAAAACACTGAGTTGAAAAATATATGAAACTTTTATAAGCGTGTTGACGATTGAGTACTACAGAGAGCTAAAGCAAAAGTAATGTAGGAAACAGGAAAAAAAGTTCCAACAATTAGGGACCCAAAAAAAAAAGGTTCCAACAATTAGGGACCCAAAGAAAAAGGATATCGACAACAAGTACGTAGCGCCTACAAATTAAAGATCTGGTGCAAAAGTTTATCAAAAGCTTTATTTTTATGCACAAGGATGAAATTAGAAACTTGATCGATCTATATATTAATTGAAGTGTTGCAAGTGCTTTTTAAGCAAACTTAATTGTAAATCTGGACCGTTCCACCAAAAGTGAATCTGGATCGTCCACTGTTGTTTTGTGGACAATTTCGTATTTTCTTTTCATGTATCCTATCTTTTTCTGTTGTATGAAAGGAATCGAAGAAGAATAAAAGCAAAGTAACACATAACCGAGCTTTGAAAATTTTGCTTTGTTTTGTTGATGAAATTTTGACGGCTCGGATTAAATGGGAACGCAACTCTAATTTGTTTTCTTGTTTGTGAAGTATACAAATAGCCAAACATAGAGGTGTGTGAAAAGCTGTATAATCTCTGTGCTACTCCAATTAAGTTAGCCGCCGCAATGTAGGACGATAGTTGGCGCGTATTTCTGAGGCAAAGAATTACTCCACAAGATAACCTTGAATAACTACATTTACAGATGTGAATACAATAAACATATGCATATAAATGTATACCTACTTCGGGTTATTGCTGTGCTATGCAGTGACATACTGCGCACCTTCGAGCCATCGGATTGTGCATCTGACGGCTCGGATGTCATCTCGGCAACCAACGATCGAGAGCCGTTCATTGCCGATATGAGATCCGAGCCGTCGGATACACGATCCAACGACTCAGAGGTGCGCAGCACACCACTGCACAGCTCCATCCCCCAATTCGTAGTATTCACACCAAATTTAATTGCAAGTAGAAATCTTATACATAATCTAGTTCAAGCTGCGTATGCTGACCTTTAGACACCCTTGCATTATCAAAAAAAACTCAAAGTTATTGACATAAAAACCATATGAAACATGGACACGTTATTAGATATTTGTGTACATGACCATCATCTTTAATTTCAATCGATCGATCGTTCAATGGTGGATAAAAGAAAAAGACAAAATGTGTTGAAATTAGATGACCTCTGATCTGCATTCAATTACTTCCGTGCATGCTGTAAGTTTTTTGGCGAAAAAGATCGACCCAGTTATGTATGCTGTAAGTTGTAATTAACCACGGAAAAGTAAATATTGTTGGACTTATACGTTTTCATTCTTTTCTCATTAATTTTAACTAGTTATATATACATAAACCCATCGAAACAAAAGAAAAACTTTCCAACTCTACTCTGACTCCATTTTCTTCTGGTCTTTAATTTCTCCCTTTCTTTCATTTTTTAATTTCCTTTCACAAATGAAATATACATCCAAACGTTAGCCTTAGAATAATACAGCTTAGGTGGTTGGTGGAGTTCAGTCCTTCACAAGACTAATTATGTATATTACTGAACACATTCATCCCCGCAATGGAAACGATCATACACGAATTAAATAATAGTAGAGTATTAATTGAGTTGAAGAAGACTGGAATACTAATTACGACGTTAAATTAAATAATAGTAGAGTATTTAATAATACTATAGTAGAGTATTTAAACTGACAAGGGGTGGACCGAACGATCAAGCCTAGGGACACAAGTGGTGGTGGCCGCGGCCACCCCAATGTATTTAAAAAAAATCTCTTCCCGCGGTTGTAATTTTTTTTTTTTTTTATCGACAAAAATTAATAGAGTTAATATTACGCTCGCATGCATGCGTATTACTCCAGAAATTTTGAGTTTGAATAGAAAAGTTAACTTTCTGGGGCGTGCAACATCTCTTGTCACCAACCAATGTACATTTCGTCAATCGTCCCAAGTTAAAATCTTGACTCTATGGACCCTTTAAACACTTAAATAATTTAATTTATCAATCTATCTCTAGCTCTGTTAAGTGCTCTCATGTTTAAGTGTCGTAACCAATTACTATCGAGGACATATGAGACGAAAATTAGACGTGACAATGCTCTGTACAGTATACCCTACTTGGTCAGCTAAAGAAAAAACCAGTTTGGACTTTACAAGAAATAGTGGAACTGCAGACCCTTCAACTAAGGACTTGTTAGTTTAGTCGTCACGTAGGGTTAGGGAACAGCCAACCCCTTGGCCTTGGGATTGGCTCAGGCTCAATGGTCAAAGCCCGCCTGGAATTAGGTGTTCAGTCTCTCTTATGGTCTTTCTTTGAGGTCCCCCAATTTTATTGGATTCCCTTCGAGTGGGCGGTGATATTGGACCTTCAAAATTTGTCGATTTACGCGTAAATTGATCCGGACACACCGAGTATTCAAAAACAATAAAAGCCGTCGAAGAAGATGATGTGCCTACGTGCATGCGTCAAAACTGAAGTATCTGCAGCATTGTTTTCAACGCACGCATTGATTTTTTATTTGGTACTATATACAACACAATAGAATAATAGACAATCAATTTTTTTTTCCCCGAAGTTCGAACGGGTTTTTCTATCTCAAAGGTTCAAAAGTCACTATGGTGACCATTTATTTAACCAATTACAGCTGCAGGAAGGCAAATAAAAAAGGGCAACGAAAGTCGCACCAGTTCCGCCATAGACGTAACATAATAAGCAATGCCTTCTTGTAGCACTTGTGAGTCACACGCCGGCAGAAACGGATCCAGGAATGTAGATTAGTGAGGGGCACCTTGTTAATTATAATAGCAAAAATTTATTTTTTTAGTCAACCACGGTAAAATCATATAAAATTAAGGTATTCATTATTAATTACAAAAGTTTATAACGCGTACCTTCAGTTACATTAGGTAAAAATGAGCACAAAATTTTTCAAGTTAGTTTTAAATGGACATTGACAAGTTTTAGAATGATCGAGCTAATTCTATTAAGATATTTCTCCCAGACAGTTCAACATAAAAAAAAATCAAGAAAGAATAGCTTCTAATAGACAAACAGCTTGTTAAAGAACAAGTATAAATACATATGATGAAATTCAAGCATAAAAACTAATACTATATATGTATTTTCAAGATATATGCAAGTGTGTGCGTTTATATATTGGCACACTTTTATAATTATGCTAATATATACAAAATTATTTTAGCCTCCAGTGGGGGCACGTGCCCCACCTAAATTTGTCCCAGCACACCGATTAGGAGAGAGTTTTATATACATGATGTAATAGCTTAATACTCCTTCCATCCCAAATTGTTTGTCCGGTCTGCAAAACGAAAAACAACACAATTTTTTAAGACAAAATGCAATCTTTTTTCACAAATTAAAAGAACTCATTGATATCTAGTAAGTCGTTAAAAAACTTTTGAATTTTTCTTGCAAAAATTATATTATTTTTAAGACTCCGATTTGCAGACCGGACAAATATTTTGGGACGGAGGGAGTATAATTTGCTAAATGCACCGGCATATTTAATCCTTATACATATAGTTGCATTATATTCAATAACCAGCTATCTAGGTCAATTTGTACACCATCGAGTTGTCCAGGAGCCATATTCCTTTCGAGGGAAATCAGTCAAACACGCTCATTTATTTTTATAGTTATTGCTGATCACATGAGAAATTGTTATATAGTTATCAATATATTAAAAAAAATACTAATTAAGTTATATGACCTTTACTATTATTTATGTTCGAACAATGCAATAGACATTTCTGCTTATCAAATATATGTTGGCCTTGTAGCCGATAGCATTTTTTTACGTCGAAATTTCATTCAAAAGACTAGAAACACAAGTTCACAACAGGAGATATAAACTAAATAACCAAATCGGCCTAAAAGGGCCAACGCATCTAATCTAAAACCTGCCTAATATTTAGGCCTTCTCTGATAAGGAATTCTGTGAGGGAGATGGGAAGGTCCACAGCTACAAGGTCTCCGTCTTGCTCTGCTCCCATGTGGGCGATAGCTAGCTAGTGAGAAAACAGGTTAAACCCATCCTTCATTGTCAACCTAACTGCAAACGTATTCACAGTTTTCTTTCTGAATCTTTTTTTTTTTTTTGGTAGATCAAAGGGTATAATTTAGTCTTGAGTCATTACCAAACATGTGTTGGGAAGTCCATGTCCAATTAATGTTTTCTATCTTCTTCTTCTTCGTCGTCTTCAATTTTTTATTTTGTCTAAATCCATTGTACCATTAAAATTGATGTAATTTACTTTGCTATGAAAAAATCGTAAATTTATTTGCAAAAAAAAAATACTACGGAGTATGTTTTTTTTCTGTAGAAATATACAAATTGTAAAAGGGAAAACAATTAATGTGGGACAAATTCATGGGCATCTTTCAATCTTGTGAATTGTAATCACTGTCCGATTTCTTATTGAGAAAATTGTTTTTATGGCAGAACCGTGAATATACTTATCGTACGCGTCCAAAAGTGTTTTCAACGGTCCGAATTTTTAAAAAACTATTTGCTTGAAGAGTTTTTTTTTTTTAAATTTGGACTATCGCTGAAACAGACAGCTAGAATTGCGCAAGACCGTGAATACTGTGAATAAGTTTCTCTTTTTCTTATTATACTCTCTCTTAAAGGAAAAATTTTTTAGTGCCGAGCAGATACCATGTGGTGCCCGCTCATGCATCTAAGCCGTCTATTACGTGTTTGGACGGCTCAGATTTGGAGAGAGAAAAGGAGAGAGAAAGTGTTGGAATGAGATGAAAGAGTGTGTTTTAATCCGAGCCATTTAAAAATATATCAGACAACTCAGATGCGCTGAATGAGTACCACGTCGGGAATAGCCGCTCAGCACTGAAAAATTCCTCCTCTTAAAGCGACTAGCGTCAAGCTATGACCCAAGCCCAACTTGCAAGTAAATGCAAAAGCCCTTGTATGTGGACACTTTCTCCAATTTACACGATCACTCATTAATGTTGAGTCGACGAACAAGATTGTGACGCTCTCGTCACTAGCTCCATCTTGTTTACAGCTTTCAAGGGTGTTGATCGAGTTAGATGTCGAGGCGATTGAGAGAAAATGCATGAATACAAATGATCCACCGTCTGATATAGCAGTGGTCATACGATTATATTCCGAAGTATAAAAATAAAATAAAATAAGTAGTCATACGACTCATACATGATTGTCTAGTTCTAAAGAGTTGATTTGATTATTGTGATTTTGGTTTCATTAATGCCTTGTTCACTTCACAACTCTATTCAAAAATATTTCTCAACTCAATGATTACTCTCATTTCTCTCTCTAACTTTACAATCATTACTCTATTTTCTCACTCTATCTCTCTCCATTTTTTATCTCTCTCTCTAATCATTACTCTCATTTCTTTTTCTACTCATTTTTCAAAAACACTACTCAAATCACAAACCAAACAAATTATAAATGTAAATGTAATCGGGCTGCACACAACTGTGCTCAGAAAGCCCTTTCTAGCTTATCCGGCCTGTGGACATCCATTTTGCCCACATGGGATTCCATCTTTTTGATGTGTAAGCTTCTGCCTCCCAAATAATAAAATCTTCTCTTTTGAAAAAAAATAAAAAAGGTTCAATAGCTCCATCTTGTTTTTTGGGTGAAATCAAAAAGAGAAATAAGCATGATGGATTTTCATATAGCTTCACCGCAAAAGACCTCTATTTGCAACTTGCACGCCTGCAAGTTGTACACTCTTACTTACAAAGTTGAATATGTATTTGAAGGTTGAAACGAAACTAGATTGGTGTTGGTTTTCTATACCTAGATATGGCTCTCTCATAATCTCATTCCCAATACGATTAGTCCAGTTAGTTGGTGGGTTTGATCCCCCACAATTGACCGAAGTTCAAGTATTGAGGTCATGCAATAAGAAAATAGTTTCTTGTGAATTCCCTAATTTCGGCGGAAACGACATGTCTTTGACCGAACCAGAGAGAGAATTAGTATTTGAAGTGTGTTTAAGCTGATCCAGACGACACTTGCGATACTAAATAGTAGTAGTTTATGGCGTATATATATAAGTAACATGGTCCAGGTTTATGTGCACTAAAAAGTCTTAATATGTACCGAACACATGAAATTTGTGACACCGTTCTAGCTAGCTAGCTAGTAAGTATGGATTGGTCCACGTTAGTCATCAATTTACGCATTACAGCACGGATATGCACGTCTGCCTTTGGTTTTAGGGAATTCAAGGGGTTTTCATTTGACAATTTTATGGTTATTGTGTTGATTATTTTGATCAAGCCGAGCGTCTTATTTTAGAATTCACAATAATAATGTACAAATAGGCTTAGCAAAAAAAAAAAATGTACAAATAGAAAAACTATGTGGAAAAATAATACGAAATATGAAGGATTTTTAGTCTCACTATTTCAATCCAAAAAGATGCAAAAAAGGGGGGCCTATTCTTTCAAAATTATCTCTAGCTCTAGATACCACATCATATGCATAAATATTCAATACTATGAAAATCTGAAACAACAAATTTTCCACGTAGTATTCTTTACGATTTTCTTGTACGATATATATAATTTTTTTTGATGTAATACCCTATTAATCCAGAATGGCAGCGCACGTACGCTATTGACTTCTAATATGTTCAGCGATTTTTTATTTTTTTTTGGGGGGAGGGATAAATCAGGTTATTCAGCGATTTCTAGTAAGAATTAATTTATAGGACTGATCCTCAATTAAATAGTACGTGAATAAAAATTAGATGTACGCGAACAAGTTTTCTTTTTAGGCGGTTAAATGGCGTGTTGCAAACACATGAATATATGAATCTTAAAAGTTGGATAATCACTAGCTAACTACTTTAGCCTTTTGCTTGGGACTTCTCTTTCAGTTCTCTATCTTACTTTTCTGCTTTTCACACTGTAATCAACTGCAGCATGCATCCTCCTGAAACATGTGACTCAATATCTCTACCTTCCTACATTTTCCTTCTACTTTTTGAAATAATAAGGTATATGGGCCCGCTTAGTGACGTCTCAATTGATTATTTATGAATCGCTAAAGTAACAAGCATATATTTAAAAATCTCTAGTGGCTTCGATAGTTTTCCGT
Organism: Rhododendron kiyosumense; assembly: GCA_019656275.1. Lineage (NCBI taxonomy): Eukaryota > Viridiplantae > Streptophyta > Magnoliopsida > Ericales > Ericaceae > Rhododendron > Rhododendron kiyosumense. The sequence continues at coordinate 28,795 of BPLS01031705.1, read as the reverse complement.
CGGTAGGAGAAAATGGAACCGTGAGCTACCAGAAAAATTTAACATTAATGGATGTTTGACGAAATTTAAAAATTAAAGGAGCGGGGCATTGGAGATTGATATGAGTGATCAGGAGGCAGCTGGACCGAACTCGAAAAGTCCGTTCAGTGTCTAATTTCTCACATGCTCTTTTCCTACACGTTCTGCGGCCATTTGCCTTCACATTAGCTAGTTTGAGTACACCTTACAACTTTAGAGAGAGAGAGAGAGAGAGAGTCCACCTTTAGAAAAGGATAAATCTAGAGTGTCATACTACTATAGAATTAATTACTATCAGCCGCGACGTAGCAGTTTTTCGGCTCTCTGATATCGTTACACCTCGCCGACCTCGGTATACCGCTAGCTGCTACCAAAAATTCAAACCCTTATCGGCCAATTCCCCAATACGTATCGCATTGTCTCCGATTTGTCTACTTGCTTTACAGACGCCGCGGGCAGCTCACGTGCTCTGGAGCCAAAAGTAAATTTAAAAAAATTCACAACCGCTATGCCCGATTCCAGTTTTGTATCATTCAATACTCCCGATACCGTTACAGCTACATACGTACTCAAACCCATTTAGAGGTTCAGTAGGATGGCAAGTGATATCCAGCTTATATATCTCTAAAACCCGTTTGAAAGCCGGATTTTCATATTATGTTCACAGACGTGGCATTTTATTAGTAATTTATTGAGCACGTTACTGATCAAACGAAATTATAAATTGATACTATTAGTTCACGGAAAATACTGAAACATCATGATAAAGACATTAAAGCCATCAAATGGTTTGCAAAGGAGACTGGAGTTGACAAGGTTGGAATAAAAACAAATTAGGGCGTGGAAAAAGAGATGCATGCCTAGCCAGCTAGCTAGCTCTGCGGCAAGGTTTTATACTCCACAGCTCAGGATTTGTTCAATTTTTCTGATTCTGCTAAGTATTAGGATAAGGGACGCACGTATGAAAGGATGTGGATAGATTGTGACGGCAACAAGTTGTAATTAACTTCCAAACAAAGACTAAATCAATGAAAAGTGACACCAGAGTCTCAATAATATGGTTGGCCGCCAACAGAGTCGCCTTTTGAGCTATGGCTGAAGAGGCTATGAATTTGGAAATTTCTTTAGTCAGCTCGCACTACAGGGGCGGTAGGGCGGTTGATCCGGCCGTCTATTTTGATGCCGACAGCTCGGATATAATCCGAACAACCGAGTTCCTATAGATCCGAACTGTCCATTGTTATCTGAGTTCTTTTAGATCCGAACCGTCCTTTGCCAAAATGGACGGCCGGCCTGGCCGCCCTACAGTATTCCCTTGTCAACCTCTTGCCTTAGGCTCCCCAAAAGAATAGAAGTTAGGGGCTCAAACTAATTTGAGGACTCAAATGTGTAAGCTCAAAAAAATAATAATAATAATAATTCCATATTCAAAATATAATTCCAAAAAGAAAAATGAGGGTTCTTTTCTTTGTATTTTATCGAACGGTTCTAATAATAATTGCTCAAATCAAGCCCTTTCCGGTCATTTTTTTTGCTGATTTCTCGCGGGTACCGTTAAAATCACGTTCTGAACACATTGAGCGGCTCAAATCATCAAAAAATGGGACGTCCGAATTTTATTTAAAATAGAGAGGCCCTTACCTGAAGGGGACTCTATATATATACACACACACGCACAAACCTTCAAGTAATGGCGCCCTTACGGTATTAGGTTAAGGACGTCCTTTTCCCGACCAATTTGCGATGATCCAAGCTGCTCAACATGTTTAGAACGTGATTTTATAAAGGGAACCCTCGAGAAATCAACAACAAAATAAAATCAGAAAGGGCTTAATCCAAGCGGTTTTTGTTTGTATTTTATCGAACAGTTCAAATAAAAACTGCTCAAATCAAGCCCTTCTTGGTCTTTTTTTTTTTTGCTGATTTCTCGCAAGTCCCCTTAAAATCACGTTCTGAACACATTGAGCAGCTCAAATCATCAAAATTTGATCGAAAATGAGAGAAAATTTGACGTCCGCATTTTATTTAAAATGAGGACGCACTTGCTAAACGTGTGTATGAGAGATAAAGTAGTTTTAGATTCAAAATTGGAATCCATTTTAGAATTAACGTGTGCAGGAGAGAGAGACAGCTCTAGATCACAATAATCGATTTTGATTGATAACCCGTTAGGAAAGTAAAAAAATTCGAAAATGAAGAATCAGAATAAGATTAGGAAACATCAATTTTAGTTTTTCTTCCATCCTTCTTTCAAATATTTATTCTGTCTAAATATATGTTTAGTCTTACTACCTGTAAATCTCAGCTATAAAAAAATATATACAAATCTGAGGGTCCAAAATATGAAGAATTCAAAAACCGCTGCTCCATATTATATAAATTATATACATTTTCAAATATTGTGCTAAGAATGTCAAAACCATAACATTATGCACACACAATTTAGATTATATTTCAGTCCAAAGTATAATCAACAATTCATAGTCAATCTCCAAGCTTGGGTTCATTGTCTTCTTCTGATCATCGGAACTCAAAGTATACAATCAACGGTCCATCATCAGGTTCCAATTTCCAGCCTTGGTGGGTGGCAATTTAGATTATATTTGTATATAAGCAATAAATGACTAGTTTTGAAAAAAAAAAATTACAAATTAGTAACAACCGACATGACCCGGCAGCCCAGTGGAGTCCAGTCAAATTTATCAAAATCTTTCACCATCTTTGACCGGCGCTATAAGGCCCATGCATTAAACTGAGCCCAATTCTGTGTAATGCTTGACTGCATCAACGGTGGAATGGGATGACAGGGGTCGTTATTTTCTTTTTTTCAAAAGAAAACTCATCTCGTGTCCACCTCAAGGAGTGGGATTAAGCCATCCGGGGAGAATGATGTGCGACACCATTTGGTCCTCTCGAGCAACTCCCATATTGACGGAGGGTCGTTGACTCGTTATGCGGGACGGAGATAGTGATTTGGTAATTGTATTTTCATGGGCTGGCCTTGATGAGGAAAGGCTCCTTGGGTTTGCTAATAGCCCATTTTGTGGATGAACTAAGCCCTAATCCAGGCCATTTAAGCGTTGCACCAAACATAGACGTAGCAGGCCTACCATGAATTATGGGACTTTGATAAGATTACCTGGGCAAGAATGAAAAGAAATTCTTTGTTGAACAAGCATTTCTTTCTTCGTTTCAAAAAAAAAAAAAGAATGAAAAGAAATTATCTTATGGAGATCTTGTGTAGAGTCTGAGATTCGCCTAGGTTTTTGGGTGTTTTATATTGGTTTATGTGGGTTTTTTTGTGTTCATTTGGCGTTTTGCCTTCTATTAGATCTTGGATGGCTTACAAGGATGGGACTAGGGGGGTCTAGTAGCGACGGTCGCCACGACAAGAATTTTAGAAAACACAATTATTATATGTAAAAAAAAAAAGTATCCCCAACTTATATAGTCTTACCACTGCTAGATTTTTTTTTCTTTATTTTTTATTATATACTAGTCATAAATCTTCTTCTTTTTTTTTCAAGAACGGAGACCCAAAAAAGTATTCTAAAACTAAATTCAATAGGCCAAAGTGAAATAATATAAATGAGGATGTGTAATTAAAAAAAAAACCTCCACATTAATTCTAACCCTAAAATAACTTAATCTAAAAAATTAAGGGAATTTAATTATAATGTCACTCCCAAAAGGGAGTGCGATTATCAATTTGAGAAATCCATATAGGGATCTGGGGAGTGATATTATAAATTTGGGGAGTGGTATTATCTTTGTGCATACCGATACTCTAGACTATCAATGAATGAAGTATGGTAATGCATATGCACATAAATTGAATTGAATCTCTAAGTCTGTCCTCTCTGATGGATCTCTAAGTCTGTCCTCTCTGATGCCATTTGGCTTTATTTTGGGGTATGGTTTTGCAGCAAAACACATATAGGGGGCTACTGATTGCCAAAAGTTAGGTCTGTCTATAATCCTCTTTCACTCATACTCCTAATGATTGGGGACTACACAGGTTCTGCTATTGTTGTTATTGTTGGAGTGACATTATCAATACTCAAAATTAAAATTAGTCTTTTTTCATACTTCACGTGCAAATGAAAAACATCATTTTCTATAGTTTTATTATGCTATTTTAATTTTTTTGGAACCGATTAATATTGTAATGCGTCTTTTTATTTTTTTAGTATACATTTCGCCACTACTAGGATAAAATCATGCTTCCGTCCCTGATGGCTTATTGTCGGTGTGCCCTTAATCCTTTTAATCTTTGTTAAAGATTAATAAATTCTTTTTGCGTAGAAAAAAAGAGAAATGATTTCTAGTTTTATAGGCAGATAGGAATTAGTCGAGATGCACATAAACAGATCTAGACATCCTTAGTTACTCCCTCCGTCCACCTTTGTTGATCTATTTTGGGAATTTCAACTTATTAAGGGGACAAAATAATGTTGCTTTTTGCAAGATAAATTTCCTATTTTGCCCTTTAATAAAAAAAAATTGGCTCACAAGTGAAGTTTTAAATATTGATTGTGACTACACAAAAAAAGGAAGGATAAGAATGGAAATTCACTCTCTTTTGCACATTGATGTGACTAAATGAAAAATCTATGTGGTACTTAAAAAAACATCTTTGTAGACTAATAAACGCGGACGGAGGGAATAATATAAATAAATAAATTAACCGTTATGCCCTCACTACAACCACACACAGTGCACATAGAACTTGTGCAATTTTGTGGTTGTGGAGTGTTTTTTGTTTTTTTTTCCTTAGGTTTTTTGGTCTTAGTTCGGTGCAAGGCAAAAGTACTGTATGTACCAAATTAGGACTCATAGGTCCCAAAAATGTTGGTTGTACACAGGATCAGAGCCAGAAATTTTTATTGGGGGGGTCAAAAATTAGATTCATATGCATAAAAACAAGTTTAGACAATTTAGAGATTTTTTGTGGGGTCAAAATAGCATTTTATCTATTCCTATGAAAATTTGGGGTCAAATTAATAAAAAAAAATAAGATAAAAATTATACATATCCCAAAAAAAATTTGAAACAGTCCGTGAGGTCGACCATCCTCCCATGTACCCATATACCCATGTGCCTCTGCCCCTGGTTGTATATGCACGCATGCCCCATGCTTACTTATGATTGCAACAATCCAAGGGAAATGGCAGGCCACTTTCACCTTCTTCCTCTTGATTTGTCATCCAAAATCAAACTTTTCAACACTTTCATGTTCCTCTTGATTTGTCATCCGAAATCAACTTTTCCCATTCACAAAGAAGGCTTTGTGTCCACACAGCTGGTAATTAGTACAGTACTATATATCTACAAAGACATCCCAACTTATCCACACATGCATACACACAAAATTTAGGACTTGTCGACAACCACACGCAGCTCAGCGCACATTGAATTTGTGCGAGTTTTAGTTGTGGTCCTCTTGTGAATCGATTTTTATTTTGATTTTTAGAGAGAGAGATAGAGAGTACCATGTGATATTTTTCTACCTAGCTGTTATCGAGGTGGTCCGTGATAGTGCACTCAGAGATTATGTATTTGTCTATTTATTTTGAGCAAACTGGGGTATTAATGTAAGTCCATCAACTTCTGTGGAGAAGGGGAAATCGGCCACATTAATTTAACTAGCTTATGACGGAACGGAAGAAGACATTGGTTCTCTTGATGGAATCACTATTTAGTGCCCATAAGGTTAGTGAACGCGACAATGATCTCTATTTCAATATTCCAGATTATTTCAAATAAGTTGGTCCGGACACTTAAAGTATAAAAAATAAAAAAAAAATCTACTTCAGTTTGTACTAGTAACGGATAATCATATAATTATATATACAGATGTAGCTTAAGGAGAAAAGTGGTCCATTCCATTATTTTTTTTGATCATTCCAGTGGTCCATTCTTTGTCATTTAAAAAGCCTACTTCTGATAGATTCCAAAAGCCTTCGTTAGCTTCTGGGAGTCTGGGGGGCTGCTGGGCTCAAAATTAAGCTGATTTTTTGCATAGTTGTTCTACTTGACAAGCTCCACAAAGTGAACGTTTCCGATCATCGGAGCGAGACCGGGGCGGGCCCAAAAATGGGGCCCAGCAGCCCCCCCCCGTTCCCTGGGTTCTGGCGTTCTGCAACCTTGTAGCAGGGTCATATACCACTGTGCATCTTCTAAACAAGGAAGATTATCCCCTGCAACAATTGCTTCATCATAAAAGGTTTGGGATTTTTCCTTTGCAACTATTTCACTATCCCTGATCACTACCCTGAAAAGACTCCGAAGGTTCAGAGTCGGCCACAAGCATATTATCCCCAACCAGGTTGGCCTCATTGACTCTAGTATCAACGCCACCACTTACTAACTTGCAATGGGATTCGCTCCGGTGAACAACATCTAGCTCTGCATCCGAAGAGGACCCATTGGTTTCACTTATGAACACCAGAATAACCCCCACATCATCCTCGTCCTTTGATATTTCTTCTGAATTCGAGGAAATATCTAGATTAACTCTTGAAATCTGTTTCTCCGCTTCATGTGGTTTCGCACGGATCTTCCATCGCCTTAACTTTGTAACTCTTACCTTCAACATCAACGATAATCCACTCGTCAATTTCCTTGAAAATATTTATAGCAATTAGAATCTAAGCCTCCTCAAAAGATGACATCTTCAGTGTCGATTCGTCTGTAGATATGAAAGAACCCCATAATTCCCCAATAGATTGGAAGGAAGTATTACTCCATACATTGAGCAGAATTCCATAACAACACAACCATAAAAATCTTTCAGCACATACCGCTTGACCATCCCATGGATTAGTTTCAGAATACCACCTTTGAAGACAGCGTTCTTTAACCATTTTCTCCATTTCGTATCTGCTAGAACAAGTTAAAATCACAGACCTTCCACCCAACACCTTAATATCAATATTGTCTAAGCCCATCCCTGCCCTCTGGACCTTCAACTCATTGATTGAGATTAACTCGTGTAATTTTACCACGGCACTTCGATTTAGCCACCCATTACCAGTGGGTTTTAATGATACCCTTCGACACATTTGATCACTACTTTCTAACCCCTTCTCTATCTCCATCCCATCGCTACCGCCTTTATTTGTTTCACCTGTAGCCATTTGGGCATAAGATTTTCCATGAAAGTAGCTTCTTTTTTTTTTATCCGCGTTTTTGTCTATATCAAAATGAAAACCTTTGATTTCTAAGAACCCCATGAGAACTAGTACCCACATTTGGTCGCTGGAAAAGAGGGATCTTCAAAGTAGATTTATTCTTATACTGATCAAAAGATGCTTCGTTGACAAATGTCATTAGTTTATTTCTTCCTCACTATTACGCAGCTCACGTAATTAACATAGTGTCCCGTTGTTGCAATTCATTGAATGTAATTATTCTACCACTGCTTAACATAAAATGTTACCCGTTCGACTAAATAAGCCATGTGGCTTATATTTTGTCCTTATTTAAATTTTTTTCGTATTTGTTAGTTTGTCATTAATTTTTTTGGAATTATTGCTTCGTTATGACGAGAGGAATCTAAAAAGTATAAAATTATGATCAAAATCAAATTTGTTTTGAAAAAAGACAAAAATAAGCCAATATTTTTCGTCTTTATTCAAAAAAAATTTTGATTTCAGTAATAATTTTTTATTTTTTAGATTCCTCACGTCACGACGATACAATAATTCCCCAAAAATTAACGACAAACTAACAAATACAAAAAAAATTTGAATAAGGACAAAAAAAACAAGCCACTTGGCTTATTTAGCCAAAGAGGGCTTAATCTCAATACATGCATTTCCCAACTTATCCAAATTGTTAATTATGCTTATCTTTAAACGCCACCTAATACCGTGAGTTTCACAACTTATTTTGATGATTCAAATCGTTTTGATCTTTTACAATATTTAAGCATTTTGGCCCAAAAACAATTCTTGTCTATACATGGGATACATACATAGATCATATCTGCCGCATCCAACTCAAACGAAATCATTTAGCCCTCACAACGGCCGTGATCGCCCCGGACGAGTTGCAGGTGATCGAGTCGTACCTCCGGAACAAGTAAGCCACGAAAAGACAGGCAGTGAGGGTAACGTAATCTTTCGCGGGACACTGCTTATTTGCCTCGCTGGGTGACCCGGTCTGTGGCCCGTTCGACCAGTACAAGTAACTCAGTAACTCCCTTCCTTTCTCCTTCGTAAACCGATCCGATACGAACTCCTCCGGGTCATTGAACACGTTCGGGTCTCTCATGACCAGCGTTTGAAATCCACAGAGAAGCTCGCCTTTCTTGATTTCGTACACTGAGTCGTGTGAACTCAGCAGGAAGTCCTTCCTTGCTCGACCGTATTGAATTGGAACCTACCATTAGTGAAGAACATATATAACGTTATTGAGTAGTAATATTAATTGCATGAACAAATGTCATATACTATGTTGTGCATTTGTTGGAGAAATGTCTCATCTTAGTTTTCTGGGAAATAAACGTCGAACTCCAGAACACGTGCATCGCATGACTTTTTTTTTCGAACGGTAAAAAAAGATTTTAGTATTAATCTTAATTTGAAAATAAATTACAAAAATTAATGGGATTCAAAGCATGAGGCATCACAACGGAGCATGAGGAGCCCTTATCGTATGACTAGCAGTACTGCATCTTGTTCGTTTTAGGGTCTCAAAATTCCTGGGTACGGTCTTTAATAAATTTCTCTATCTCTCTCCTCTCATTATTCTCAAAAATCTTCTTCAAAATTCAAACCGAACAAAGCCACAACAAAATCAATTGTTTTTGCATAAAGGCGTTGTTTCGGTGATAGTTTTTTTGCTATAAATAGGACCAACGCAATAAATCACCCAAGAAAATCACCATTTATATCACCCCACAACAGGAGAATTGACCCCGGAGGAAAAAAAAAGAAGAAGAAGAAGAAGACAGAGAGAAGTAATACGGTCGATGAAATTCAATACATGAAATTATCCATGAAAGCAAATAAAATTGTTCATGACAGTATTATGGTTTTTTTTGTCTCTATTATGCTTTGAAAATTATGACAAATTTTAACTTATGAAAGAAAATGCAGGTGCAAAAATCATGGCAAAATTATTTAGAGCATACCGGTGGGTTAAGGCGGAGGGTCTCATACACGAACGACTGAACCAGCTCCAAATCCTTCACTGAGTCGAAACTCAGAGTCGACCCAGCCGTCTTCGCCCGCACTTCTTCCCTGAGCTTCTCCTGAATCCCCGTCTTGTCCGTCCCAATCTTCGCCAGCAGAGTCGGCAAAAAGATCGAAGCCCCGCCGTACGCGTTGAACCCTAGTATGAAAACCAGGTTGTGAATCGTCTCTTCCCGACTCAGTCCGAACTCGGTCACCCCTCTCTCAACCGCCTCCTTCCCTTGCTCCTCAACGAACTTAGCGAGTTTGTTGTACCCTGAGCTCACCAGGGCAAAAGGATACGCGTAGGAATGGAGAAAGATCTCTTCCAGGGGCTGCAGCACGCCGATTTTGACGGTGGGCAGGAGCTGGAGCGCGAGCCAGAGGTCAGCCATGGCGTAGCCTGACTTTTCGATCTCGGGCGAGGCGGACGGGTTGGCCCCAATGAGGCAGCGAGTGAAGAAGCTGAAGATGAGTTTTTGGATTGGGATCAGGTAGGAGGCGGAGTCGGATTCGGAGAGCTTGGACTCGAGGGTGTCCCACATGGTGTCCAGGTTGGAGGTGAGTGTTGAGACCCAGATTGTGGAGCTTCGTTTTAGAATGTCCATGGCGAATTTCTTGACCTGGAAATTTGGATCAATTAACATGTAGTAGAAACTACGGTTATCGGAAAATGTTTAGGACAATAATGGTGTTCAGACACATATGTAAATACTAAATACAGACATTGTTTAGAATCGTCTGATGTGTGCATTCTCACATTAGGCATTTGCATCGAATGATTTGTAATACACTTACTCTATAGAAAGAGATTCGTTCTAGTAAGGGTTTCAGAAGATATTGAGCGGAAATGAGAAGATTGGTTGCGGAGAAAACAAAGATAGATTCATATTTTCACATACGTGAAAATTATATAGGAACAAGAAGATTCTTTGATTTGTTTTCGAAAAAGAGTATATCCGATTTATCTGTATTTGAACATTTGTTTTCGTAACATTACTCTTAGACTCTTTAGTGTAATGAAATATGTAAGGACGTGACTTAGTATTTGAAAATATGTGGGAATATGTAGGGAGGTACAAAGGGGAAAGTTTAAAAGGAAAGGTTGTGAATGTGTTTGAAAGAAATCAAATTTCAAGTTAAACGATCTACTAAAATTCCGTATTGTTTTGAAAATTACCATATTTTATACTTTCTCTATCTCGTACTTTTTGTTGAAAAGACTTTTTCACCATTTCCGAATATAAAAAAACACAGTACTTTTGTGCATAATAAAAAGAAAATTAATATTTTCATATGAATAATACTCCCTCCGTCCCAAATTGATTGTCCCGTCCGCAAAACGGAGCGTTAAAAATAATGCAATTTTTTCAAGAAAAAATTCAAATTTTTTTCACAAAATAAAAATTCGCATTGATATCTAGTAAGTTGTTGAAAAACTTTTGATTTTTTCTTGCAAAAATTGTATTATTTTTAACACTCCGTTTTGCGGACCGGACAATCAATTTGGGACGGAGGGAGTAGATTTTTAAAAAATCATACACAAAAGTAATGTGAAGCTAAAGGCTGTTTTTTTTTTTTTTTCCATTGTATTATGGTTGTTAGCACAAATATGATTAGTTCTGCACCTATTTCGACCGACTTTTGTTATGAACAAGTCCGACCTAACTTGAACCATGCATATTGTTAGGAACCATCGTAATATGATTCCGAACATATTTTCCAAAACTCTAAACTTGATGTTAGCAAGTAGGATATCTTTCTAATTTGGCACAAATTTTGAGAACGGATTAAAAGTTTCAGAATTCTGATTATTTATCCGAATGCCGAAGTCCGTACATATTATTATTGTCCATTTAGAAAAAATATCGTCCATGGAACCATGGTCCAGGCTCTTTGATAAACTTATTCTTGTCGTGAACCTTGTTTTTGGAAGAACATGATGCGTGATAGTAGTATTAGTGGTCCTTATAAGTAGCAGAAACCAAAAATGGAGAACCCTACAACGGACGAGATCAATCGCTCTCATTGGCTTGTCACCAAGCTCTCCCAATTCTTTTTTTTTTTTTTTGGTACGTCGGAAATTAAGCTCTCGCCAAGCTGTCCCAATTCTTTTTCTTTTTTGGTACGCTGGAATTTAAGCTCTCCCAATTCATCCACTTGCTCTAATTTCTTCCCTTTCATTTTCCACATTCAAATGAGACAGTCTAGATTGATACCGTTTAAAGACAAATATCTTCCATTTTAGTTATGCAACATCACAATTTAAAATTAAAATTGCAAATAATATTTAGATCATGTAGTTTCATAAAGAGATTTTTCTATTACTTTTTTTATCAGCGAAAAAAAAAATTATTAGAAACTTTATAGGGTACATCAAGGAAAAGAGAAAGCCCGCCGTGCTATTAATACATGGGTTAGGAGAAAAAGAAAACTTCCAATAAAAGCATTGGATATTTCTTGGGAAGTAATAATGTCAAAACTATTTTTGTTAGTACCAAAATTTTAGTGTACAAAAAACTTGTACCCTGTGAAATGTACAAGACTTTTATGCGCTGAAGTTTTGGCACCAACAAAAATAATTTTCGTATTATCACTATCCTATTTTTATTACTTGAAACTAATTTTATGCAATATTACCGTTATACGCTGTATTTACTCTTTTTTTATAGACAGCGAAATTTCCAGATTGACATTCGAAAATTCACATATAGTTTAAACAAATTGTCGTTAACTATGCATATGAAAGGCTTAAGTAAAAAGTAGTTAGGGGAGAAAGTGTCAAGAGAAAATCAATAATTATTTCTTCAATTTTCTCCTCTCTTTTTTAGGTTTCAAATGGAAGGAATGAAAATAATTGTTTCATTTCCTATCAAAAATGATATTCACACAATAATTCAAACACAACACCAAATATAACATCTCACATATATGTAGGCTCCACATACACTATTATGTATAGATTCCACATGTATGTGAGAAATTCTATAAGTTATTGTGTTTAAATTATTATGTGAATAGCATTGTTGCTTTCTTATACCTTTCTTTTCCGGAAGTTGATAAGTCCACATCCTCCAATCACAGATCCAACCACACCTCGACCATAGACGTGGGACCCTCATGGTGGAATCCAAGTATATGTGAGCGGAGTGTGGTTGAATCTGTAGTTGGTGAATGTGTACGTATCATTGTTGCTTTTTTCGGTGTATTAGACGAAACCTCAAAGTTATCCCACTAAATTTTCCTTAAATCAAATTAGAGGCCAGGCTTATAGAACTATATCTATATCTACATCTACATCCTCAGAGTTTGCAAAAGAAATTTCCCTTCAATCAAATTAAATAGTAATATATTGAGACACTTATATCTCAACAATTTAATGACTTGGTTTAAGGAAATTTTTCTTATACAAATTTTAATTGATCCTATCATTATGTAATAAGAAAAAACATCCAAAATAAGGTTAATAAAAGTTTGTTTAATCTTTAACCTTAGGACTTCATAATTATTTAACGGACTTCGAAATTGACAACTCTTGAAAATAAATACTATTCTCTTCATTATACTTTTGATTACTAACTTTTTAAAATGAAATCTACTTTTAAGGGCAAAGTGAAAAATGCACCTACTTTTACGATTTTACCCGTTAATTTTACAAGATGAACACTTATTAAAAGATAATTCAAAATAAAATATTGAATTTTAAAAAATGGACGGAGGGGGTAAAATATAAGTAGAATTGTGGTTGCATACCTTAGAGTGTTGAGGCTCGGAGGTATCAAGATAAGCACAAACACGTAAATCTCCGGTGAACTTAACACTAGGCATGAAGTCTCCGACCAACACATTCTTCTTCTCCACAATTTCCATATCGAAGAGGTGAGAGAAGGACTTGCAGTCGAGCACCGCCACCACGTTGGGGTTGACGCCGGAGAAGAACGGGAACGTCGGCGGCACGTTCGTCCGGAACACGGTGCTCTTGTGCTTTTCTATTCTCTTGCGGAAGAACGTCTCCGGTCCCTGGAACCAGAAGTAGTCGAGGCGGTCGGATATGGGCCCCAGCACCGGCCAGCCGTACCCGCCGGGAATTGTACGGATAGGCGCGGTGGAAGGTGGTGGTTTTGCTTGTTGTTGTGTTGGTGGCGTCAGGGATGGTGATGGCGTGCCCGGTGACATGCTCATCTTTATGGCCTTCATATCCGCTGTGTGATGAGTTTTCCCGGCGGAGTGTGTGTGTGTGTGTGTGTGTGTGTGAGAGATGAGAAGTAGTGAATATGTCACCGAACTGCCTATGGTCTATTCTATATGGATTCGTTACCTCATTTATAGGAGTAATTATTCAATAGTCATCAAATACCGTCACGTGATATTTCGGATCATTGATCGCAACCGTATATTAGCCTTTTTAATGGTTTAAATTTATTTTGATATTTTTATAAATAAGAATATACTTTTACTGATAAAAGCATTCAAAATCAATAATTGTCAATATAAACCATCCGGATTAGACCATACACTCTTCTCATAAAAGAAGTGATCCTTGTGCATAGTCCAATTTTCTAAATTAATCTATTCAATTTTGATGTGAAGAATAACAAATTTAAAAACAAAAAAACAAAATAAGTTACTCCCTCCGTCCCTTATTTAGAGTTCCATATTCCATTTTGGGTTGTCCCTTAATAAATATCTATTTTATAAAGTTAATGGATAAAAGTTGGTGTATTGTCTATTTTGTCCATAAAAATAGATTCCATTTTAAAAAGTTAGTGAATAAAAATGTAATGATGATGGGTAAGTAGGAAAAATTAAAGAAAAAGTTGATGTGAAATGTATAATGATGATGTCTTTTTAATAAGTTGGATTTACAAAACAAGACAATTAAAAAGGGACGGTGGGAGCACTGAAGACAAAAAAAAAAAGGCATGAAATTACATAAATAGACCCTCAACTATTACTTTTTTTCATAAACATTCCCTCACATTTAAAAGCGCCCACGAAGACTCCCTCAACTACTAAAAACAAAAAAATAAAAAAAGACAATCCCCCGTTAACAGAATGATTGAATTGATGAATTTACCATTTCTATTATTGTACGGGCCAACAACGAATTTTGTCTTTTATCTCCCTCTGGACCCTCTCTCTTCCGATCGAACAAACTCAGACCTCCCTCCCTTAATTCTTTTTCGTCTCTCTCTCTCTGGAATTTAAAAAGTGTAAATCAACGAATAAAGACTGAAAAATTCGGATACACTGGACGGAATAAGAACAACTATTGTAAGCTTTTCGTTTTCAGTAAATTTATTTTTATACTCTTTTCGTCGAAATGAAGTAGTACGTTAAATTTAATCACCTTGTTTGATTTTCATCTTATCTCATCGCATTTTTATCTCTACACTTTTTTCAAAACATTTTTTTATCTATTTCTCTATTTATTACATCAAAAATAACTTTCTTTTGTTTTTTTTTAACCAAACAAGGTGAATGTAATTTGACAAAAAAAAATCAAAAAGAATGAACAATAAATTAACATGGAATTAGGAATATTTATATATATACACACGCTTGCGTATATGTATTTGGTTTAGAGTTCTTAGATTTCTTCAATTAATATGCACAGATCTGATTTATAACTGTCTACAAAATCGAGTAAGCGGGGCGTCTCTAATGGCAAAGGCGGCGATTAGATCTCACACGCAGTCACTCTACTCCCTCGCCGTGATTCAGTTCAACGGCAGCGGCGGGTCGAAGAACTCGAAGGACCTCCGCGCCGCCTACCTCGGCCACGTCGACGCGATACGAGAGCTCGGTCAGTAGTCACTGCCTCCAAGACGGCTACGGCGTCCGCCCCAACGCCGCCGGGGGACGGCGGCTCCTCGTCCAGGCTGCCGCGCGCGAGCTCACGTCCGTCCTGTGCGCCCTCAGCCCTCCACGCTCTTACGTGGCAGTTGCAAAACAAAAAACCCGTCCAGTGATGGTGATTTGGTGATTGTGTGGTGATTTGGGATTGCGGTGGTGACAGTAATGGAGGTGGTGGAGGCACCGAGTCGGTGTAGTTTTCTAAGATGTATATAGTTGTCAAAGGGTATTTTTGTCCAAAAAATGCACAAATTTCTGACGTATAACCTCTTAGCAAACGGTTCTAAGCCGGAAAAGGGTCACTTGAATAACGGGAAAAGTTAAGAGAATTTCCATAAACCCTTTTAAATGTGAAAAGGTATTTATGAAAAATAGTAATAATTGAGGGATGTTTATGTATTTTTACAAAAAAAATCTTAAAACAAACACATTTTTTTTGTGCTCTGTCTTTTTCTCATCTAAAACTTCTGCGTCCCATGTCCAAGGTAACATAACACCTCAATCAGTTCAAAAATATGGGCGGTGCAAACAATTTGAAAGCGAGTTTTTACCCTTTTCATATCTCATATCACATAAGAAAAACATGTGAGATATTCGTGGGTCTAATGTCAAATATTTATTTATTGATTGATCAGTACGAGAAATTGCTTTAATTATTAGCCCAGGGCCACATTTTTGTCTTAGTTACCATGGGATCATGGTCCCAACCAGATCACTTTTACTTCCAAAATGGATCGATCAGTTTGTGTGGATCAAAATAACTCCTGCACCGAATAAGGTACTCCTTCCATCTTGATTTATTTGTCCTAATTCTATTTTAACTGGTAAAAAAATTAGTTATATCTTGAAATTGTTAATAAATTTTATATTCAATATGGAACTTGTTTGATAGATCTCGATTTGTCAATGTTTTCAAAATCACCTGAAATTATAAATTACAATATATAATCAATTAAAAAGTGGCACAAACTTTAAAAGTGATAATTAAATTGGGACGGAGATAGTACTAAATCAGCAAATCGAAGATCAGGAAACAAGCCTCTTTGGCTGAGTATCAGTAAGGCTTTGTGCATCTGACGCTTTTAGGTTGCCGTCATGCACTCTGATTCGCACTTGGTTGCATTTTCTTAGAACAAGTGCCCTCGTTAATGTCGAAATGATTTTCGTAAAGTTATTTTATACTGTAGCTTGCAACCGTGTCAAATGGTCCATTGCCATTTTGAAACGATTTTAAAATTTAGATCATGAATTAAACACGTCTCTCATCTTCATAACTCCCCAAACCACTCTCTCTTACATACATATAATCGTTTTCTCGATTGATATGGTTCAAGAAACATTTTCATAAAAGCGCGCATAAAAATGAATTGGACAATCCAAATTTACACGGCCTGAACTGTCCAATTCCTTTTTTAAAGACACTTTCATAGACATATTTCATGGACCCAAACATTTTCTAATTGTTTTAGGAGCTCAAATTTGGAGCATTGATTTACTCTATTTCTCAGAATTGTAAGGTTTCAAACACGAATTGCATAGTTCAGTTTTCATTCGGGTTGTATTCCGCCCGCTCTCAAGTCAATTTTGTCCAAGGATTTGTCTTGTTTTCAATGAAATTCTGACACTTTCAAAAAAAAAAAAAAACGAATTTATGATGACACGTTTTCAATGAAATTCTAACACTTTCAAAAAAAAAAAAAAAAACACGAATTTATGATGACACGTCTGACGTCTCAGGATAATAAGGATGTACGTATGGTTGAAATGTAACGTGCCCAGTACAAAGATTCGGGTGGCATTAGTCGTCCCTTGTACTTGGAGACAACGTGGGACTGGGACTACTATTCTACTGTGATAAACGTGATCTTTTTTCCCTGTTCACTATGGATAAACGTTATTGAATTGCTAGTTGGGTGGGAAGTCGGCATAAGCGAAGTGGCTTATTTATTAATGAGATAAAAAAAAAAGTGGCTTGTTTATTTGACTTTATTAAAATTATTTTTTTATTTGTTAGTTTAATGTCTTTTTTTTTTTTTTTGCATTATTGTGTCATCATGATGAGAAAAATTTTTAAAATAAAAAATTAACATCCATACCCAAATTTTTTTGAATAAAGACAAAAAAAAATTTACTTATTGACTTGTTTTTATCTCTATTCAAAAAAAGTTGGGTTTCGTTTGTTACTCTTTAGATTCCTCTTATCATAACGTACCAATAATCTAAAAAAAAAAATTGAAGAAAAACTAACTAATACGAAAAAAATTTGAATAATAACAAAAAAATACCCCTCCGTCCCTTTAAAAGTGGGAAGTGGGGGGCAGCGGGGACAGCAGTGTGCTGCTGGGCCCAATTTTTGGGCCCTCCCCGGTCTCATTCCAATGATCGAAATTGTTCACTTTGTAGAGCTCGTCGAGTAGAACAACTATGCAAAAAAATAGGGGAAAATGAATGTCCAGGACATGTTTTGATAATTAATACCCGCCAAGGACAAACTAAAAACATCTGTTAATGCTGAAAATATCCTTGGTGGGTATTAATTATCAAAACACGTCCTTAGCCGTCAATTTTCCAAAAATTAGTTTAATTAGTTATTTTTAGTGTCTGATCGAAACCTTTTTATCTTGAAAAGAATGGATCCGAAATATTGGATCAAATCCATTGTAACCCATGGACCGAGAGTTATATGGATTCCGATCAGGCACTTAATGATATCCAATTAAGCTGATTTTTTGCATAATTGTTCTACTCGACGAGCTTTACAAAGTGAACGATTCCGATCATCGGAGCGAGACCAGGGTGGACCCAGAAATCGGGACAGCAGGCCCCCCCCCCCCCCGCTTCCTTTAAAGTGTCCCACTTCATAACTCCAATTTATTAAGAAAATATCATCATTACATTTTTCACATCAACTTTTACTTCTACTTTTTCTATTTATCTTCTATGGAGACATCATCATTACATTTTTATTTATTAACTTTTTAAAATGAAATATACTTTTAAGGGCAAAATAGAAAATGTACAAATTTTTACCGACTAACTTTACAAAATGGACACTTATTAAAAAATAGCCCAAAATAGAACACTCTGGACTCTAAAAATGGGGACGGAGGAGTAATCAAAATAGATTATTTAGCCAAAATAGGCCTTCCTAATATTGAAACCAAATGACCGGGGTTCGATTTTGAGGTCAGGCAAAAAGTAATTTCTTGTAAATTTCTTAATTCTAAAATGGATGATCTACCTTTGATTGGACACTCTTGACCGTCGAAACCCCAAAAAAGAAAAAAAGAAGTTAGTCCCTGATCTGCAGGAAATTGAGCCTCGGGTTTACTATATAGGCTTCTCAGTGAACCGTTATTCCTGTGCATTTTTTACCATTTAGATCATGTTATAAAATTTTCATCTCAAAAATTTCAACGCAATTCAAGGACAAAATTTACACAAGACCAATAATACGCCAAAACGCAGGCACACAGGACCTCCTCCAAGTGAAAAAACACGCAAGTACCAACCTATTCTCTTCATTTCACAAACAAGCTAAAATAGCTACATCTTCCTAAATGTTAGTCTTCCCCTTTCAGTTTCTGCCATGTTAAAATAGCTACATCTTCCTAAATATTGTTTGGTTACCATTTTGTTTCTCAGCTGGAAACCCTTTGCTAAGCTAATTGTAATACAGATCTCAGACTCCAACCCTCCGGATCAATGTGGGCAAGTCCAGAAACAATGTACCAGGCAAAACTGATTTCAAGGGTAGGCCAAGAAAGATTGCTTCTTTGCTGGAAACTGTTAGGCAATTAGATATTAAAGGGATCTTCACAAACTATACATAAGAAGGTGAAGTGTTCAAGAAATCATTGGCACAATTCTGCTGTAAAAGGAACACAGATGGACAAAATGGTCGTTGGCAACACATACACAAGATTTTGGACAATATTGACGGTACAACAGTGACATTCATGAGATTTCTAAATATCTTTGCCCTAACTAGAGGATAACTACAGAGCCTGATTAACACATGGAGCAACAGCTCCAACTAGAATGCGTACAAGGTCAAAAGCACAAAAAGAACATGGATAAATGGAGGAATCAAATATCAGCACTCGACACTGTATCTTTGTGAGGAGGAACGTGTATGCTGAGATCATCCATGTTGGTACAGCCACGGATGCTCAACCCGTGCTCATTGGCTAAATGCAATACACATATGAAACACAAATGGGGAGAGATATCCTCGAGTGATGCAGCCGCCCTGCAGTCGTTTGGAAAGCAGGCCAACAAATGCTTGAAAGATACTGTTTCTTCTTCCTGCCCCTTTAACAAATGAAGTTGTCCATCATTAGACTTTTGTTATTAGAAACTGTTAACCACTGTCCAACGGGTGGTGTTAAGCTTTGGGCAAGTTTCAATAAGTACATCAAAATGCATGAGAAGTGCAAAGATACATGTGAAAGTGTTTCAGAAATGCCCTATTTGCATTGGCAGACCCTACTATTATTTGTACTTCTCAGTGTTCTAAAAATTGAAATTAATCGGCGATTAATCATTGGCAGGGCTTATCCGACTAGATCTGACTAATTGCTTTTTTGTGCTGATTAATCGCCAATTACTAGGCCTTGAAGCTCGAAGGTGGCTGACTGTCGGACTAGCACCTAGCAACTTTTAGAACATTGGTACTTCGTGCATTAAAACAAGAACAGCAATGAAGGGATCGGGTTTAGTCATCTACACCTATTTTGGCACTTCATTGCATCTCCACAATAAGTGTGTGCACTTGGCTTTAGTCATCTACACCATATTTTGTGAATATGGTAATAATAGTAGCTGAGTCCTGCAAATTACTTTAAAAAAGGGATCAGGTTTTGCCTCCCAGCAGGGACACCATGTTTTATTTAACTGTGCAAAAATAAAAGGAAAATCTAGCATGACAACTAACCCTAGCACGACCTCCAGAAATTTAACTAGGGAGTTCACCTATCTGATGCCCTTCACTTTCCCATCAATTTTGAACTACATTTGAAATAGCAAAAGGAATGTTACCATCCTCCAACGAAGTAAACCCCCAACCCCAAAATATCCTAGTAAAAACAGCAAAAATGAGAGATAAAGTAATGAAATCCTTTCAACAACCATTTCAGGTTCACAGAACAAGCAATTGTAATGGAACAGGCAATTAGAATCATTGCCCTACAAGAATGTTGATTTAGACTATCAACAAGAATGGGCATTTCAAGGACTGAGCAAGGAAAAAATAACCATTCCAAACAACGGCATATCCCTCATGTGATTATTTCAATACACCTAATCTGCCTTATCAATCGTGTAAAGGTTTAAAGATTATGCCTTGTATTGTGGTCTTTCAGGGGATTTTTTAGCTAATTTGTATAATAGTGAAGAAGACAGCAATTTCTTCTCTTCAACCATCTCGAGAATTCGTAATTCTATGAGGTAAATCTGCTTTGAAAAGAAAAATTTATGATCAAGGGCAAGAAACTATATTACCTGAACAGATGTTTGAGTAAACTCTCGCATATGGTCCCAAAGAGTTTCTTTCAGTGCTTGAACGTCAACTTGTTTAGAAGCTTTATCATACTTTACTTCAATCTTATTCACCTGAACAAAGCAGTATATGATCGAATAAACAAATGTCCAAAGTATACTACCGAAACTCTAGTGGTATTACCATAGCAACACTAAATACAAATCACAATCAATTCCTTTCCCCACCAATTCAAATGTAAAAATTACAAATCATAACTGAGAAGTGACCATAATGTCATTTGATAGGCCTCCATGCCCACCCATTTCACACTCAAGCACCCACATAATAGTGCACAAATCACAACTAAATAAGTATAAGCCAACCTGACGAGGCTGAGAAACAAGTGTGTTCGAGTCCTCCACATCACTATGAGCATCTCCATCATCGAACTGACCACCAAATTCATTTTCATCATCCCACGTCGGCAATGGTCCATAATCATCTCTATGTTGACTCCATTCTTCTGACAGAAGAATTAGGTATGGTAGTGCACAGTAAATCATAATCTTACGCTTATTACAAGGCAAAAGATTGTAAATTTTTCAAACCTTGTTCATGCATCACAATTGTAATACTCCTATTACACTCAAGAAAAGTGGCATCAAAATTCAATCCACAATTAAAAAACTCTGATGCACTATCTTCGTTCTTTTTCTACATGTCTATTGTCTGTTTCTTATTCTGTTTCCTTCAAAAACTGTGGTGTTTCATTTATTCACTTTCAAAGTCCATGACATTATCTTGAAAGTGACTTATTCCTATATTAGCATTCTTGTGTTCACAAGCCTAACTACATATTGTTTCTCTTTCATAAATAGCAATGACAAGAAAGTAACTCATCAAAAGAGAGACATGATTTTAAGTGTGCCAACAAAAATATTAGGGGCACATAGAGAAGAAAAAACAAGAGGATATGCAATTTGTAAGAAACAAGGTGGAATGACCATAAACATAGAAATGTGTACAAAAACAGAACAAAAGCAACACAGATTATTTACCAGATGACTTTCTTCCCCTTCTCCCAAGGCACTGTAACCAGAAATTTTAGTCAAAAAGACATCACCAAAAGCAGAACATAAGTTCCATAACAGCAACTGACATTGTACATTTGTAATACGTTATGAGTATTACCGTAACATTTGGTAGAAGAAATAACTTGACAAGATCCTCAGGTTGATAATGGCAATCTTCTGGAAGTGTAGTGTTACAAGGTGCTCGATTTACAGGCAGCAGTATTGACTTGGGATTCTTAGGAGGAGCAAAGACATCAGTCATCTCGTTGTCCAATGCTTTTGTAAAGTCAATGTCAACATCTGCTAGTTTTTTATTCCTCGGTTTCTTGGTTGTTAACAGTGACCCATTTTCTGTGGGAGGATCCTCTGAACCTACAAAGCAGAACATATATTTCAAAACTGAAGATTCCGAAAGAACTACATAGTTTGATGCAATGGTTGCCATTGGCCACAATACCCAATAACATACCCTTTGCTTTCCGATACTTCCAATGATCAGGACCTGCCCAGGCATTTTGTTTTGAAGTAAAACCCAAACTTAAAAACAAATACCCATCAACTTTCTCAAACCTGCCGTCCATGTCAGGCTCATGAAAATCATCAAATTGTTCATTTTCCTGAAACATGGAAACAATATGGTATCAGCAACGAACTTTATTATTTTCCCCTTCAAATGACTAAAGGAAGACCAAAACCATGAGATGAACATTTACAAGCAATATCTGCTGCTTAGGGGCTTGCATATAAGCCTTATAAGCGGACTACCTACATTTTACCGGGCCGCCTCTGAGAGTTGCAAGAAGACAAAAGAAAAACATCAATACGAAACGTATGTACTGCATTGAATCAATATGGCAAAAGAAAATTAAGATGGGCGCCTATTTGTATAAATAAGGTGGAAAATTCTTGTCATGAAAATTGCACAAGAAACTTCCGAGTCCAAAGAGGCTTTTGGTTTCAACTATATTTATGTATTCATAACTTGTTCAAAAGTAATCACTTCATAAAGAGATCCAATTGAATGAAAATCAGCACTTAGAATCTTGCCAAGTGTACAACCATTTAGAGACACATCAGGATCTAAATCTATCAGAAAGTGGCATGATTTTGCTGAAGACATGTTCCAATAGCATGAATAAAGCACCTGATAATGACTTGGTAAAGTTGGATCTCCACCATAACAATCTTCACCAACCACACTTGCTTGATCATCATGATCGAAGGCCCACGTTCCGCAGTTGTCATATGCATCACCATCAAACTCAGCACCATTACTATTACTATTGTCTTCATAAACCTGCTCTGCCGATTTCTGGCCAGAAGAAAATGTATCTGATGGTCTTCTACTATTTTCGTCAAATTGATCAACTATTTCCCTCAGCGTTGGAGAGATTTCATCATTTGTGCACATGTTCAACACCATGCGTTCTATGTAATCTATAAAGAAAACAAGGAGAACAGATTAACAAGTGTTAGGCAACAGACAAGCGCCAGAATCACTGCATATGACAAAAGCAACACACCTTTAGCAAAAGAAAGATCAATTGTGTCTAATTTGTCATGTGCATTTGCAGATATCATGCACTTCCCGGGGACTTCCAATGAATCAAAAAGCACCCGACAGTTTCCATATACTCCAAGGTTATTCAGTAGGAGACCCTTGGCCCCACCTTCATCAAACTGGGCAGATGTCTGGTGATAGAGAGGATCCACAGCAAATGCAACTGAAAAGAAAAGAGACTACAATCTAACCTTATACAAAAAAGGACAACATTAGTAGATAACTGAGAAGATGCGGTCACCATCAAATTTCTTCACATTAAGAGCCTCGAACGACGATTCCAATGTGGATAACGGGGACACCTGCATATGCAATTTTCCGTTAGTTCGAGTATATTGAATATGTAGTTAATAAAAGTAGGGATCTACCGACCTTCCTCTCTTGCTCTTTCTTAGAATTTCCTCCCTCTTGCCCGTTGTTGGCATTGCCATCGTCCACCGCGTTATCTGGAACAGAAGTACGAAACGAAGATGCTGAAAAACAAAGGTTCTAGCACCCGTTGTGCAGCAAAAGGCTGAAACTCAGCAACTCAAAAGGGCTGCAATACATCTAGTTGCTAAAATTACAACTAAATGAATATAAGAGTCCAATGACAGACAAATGCAAATGTAAAACCATCTTTTGACAGAGAGATTAACACGACGAGAACTTACTGTTTCTAAATACAAAATTCAAGCAATACCCAGTAAAATTATGTGGGGAGAAATAAGTAGAATCAATAGTACCAAACAAAGAGTAAAACAACTTATGCAAGATAAGACAATGGGTTGGCGAGTAATAGCAATTTAACCTTGTTCATTTTCTTGGCCCACTCGATTAATCCCTCCAAGGACCTTATATGCCTCGGAATGCACTGAATCCACCCTCATCGAGTAAATCTTAACTCCAGCTTCCAGCGTACAACTTGCCTACAAAAATAATACTAGGAAGAGTAATACATCAGCCATGACTTTGCATTAGGTTGCCAGAAAGAAGCAATGCTGCATATCTGAGGCAACACATACTACAAATCATATCTGACACGCATTTTCTACATTGAAATCAATTAACAAGAAGATTTGTTCGTAGCGCACACTTGTCCACAAAAATCATCAAAGAATCAATAATGGGGTGTATTTGTTGGCCCACCAAACAATGAAAACTGTCAAAATAATGTGAGCAATAACAAACAAACTATAAGAGTTCAAATAGGACACATCCATTGGATGAAACTTCATTGTAACTTCGAAAGTCACATATCCAACTCTCCAAAACATAAAGAAGCCAATGAATGGTAGCATCAAGCTTTTACTAAAGTCGGTATGTAGTTTAGGTAAAATCTAAAATGTCAAACAGATTCCAAGATAAAGTAATGCAAGACTGTTACCTCATTCATATGTCTTGGACAATACTAAGATAAGGGGGCAAATTGCTCATCCAGGTTTGAAACACACAAGAACACCAGATGTACTTGGCTCACCTAATGTGGGCTACGTTTGCAATTTTACCCCCTCTACAATATACAACTAGGGTCCACAATCCGCAACATTCTCTAAGCATCTTCAATTTGGAGTGGCTATGTGGGTAGCTATTGCTACAATACAGCAACAAATATTGGCAATTTGCTACATTATAGCAATATTGCTCCAATAGTGGACTATCAACTTTATATCGTCACCAACTTTTGATGGCAAAGATGAAATGAGCTCTACATTCAGACAAACCACCGCGATAGGAAGATTTAAGTTTTAACTACCGCTAAGCCAAGTGTAAAATTTGGCCCCAAGTTTAGCAATTGCTCAATATAGCCAGCCCATGTAGCACCAATGGAGAACCGCTTTCTCGAAAATGACAGCAATGAAAATCCTGCTAGCTGCCATTGGAGAAGCTCTAAGACCGTAACCCAAATCTTTGTTTCCTATATTTCCTCCAACAACCACAATTTCCATAATATTACCACAGAAAGGTAATACCCACCTTTTGAAAATTTGTTTCGGCGTCATCTTCTTGTTCCACCTTAATTATATCACACAGGTGATCTATCAGGCTCAGCTCCCACGTATTCTTTTGGTTAATTTTCTGCATCAAAATCAAAGCAAAACAAAAAAACACATTTCCAACTCAACATTAACTACCCAAATCCAAGCATTAAAAAAATGAGAAACAAACACACAAAAAGCGTAAATTACAAACATTTTCACTGGCGAGTTTAATGCAGTTCTGGAACAACTCGAGAATCTGCTGCTTGTCGAGACAATCATCGGGCGGAGGCTGTGGTGGGGCGGCGGCGGCTTTCCGTTTCGCCGCAGCGGCACGGGCAGCTCGCGCCTGCTCTCGTTCGAGCCTGTCGTCATTGGAGCCTAAAAAGAAGGGGCTTTTGATGGGAGAGTGGAGGCGAGAGGGTATGACGGCCCTCTGCTTCTGAGCAGTCGTTGGATTGGGGGTTAGGGTTTCGGCCATACTGAGGGTTTGGAAAGCGGAGTTTTTTTTTTTTTTTTTTGTTGACCGGAAGTTTGGTCGGATCTATGGTTTGCGAAACTCGAATTGGTGATTTTGTGAAGAGTTTATTGAGGATGGGTGAGAATTCGAAGAGGTTTTTTGTGAGGTTGAGGGAATGGGGGAAGCTCTGCGGGTGAAATTTTGCGTTTCCCGCCTCTTTGTTTTGAATGGGAAGGGGAAGGGTTTCTGTAGCATGTGAGTGTGCGTGACGCCCCCAGCTGAATTATTTTTCTTTTCTTTTCTTTTCGTTTGCTAGTACTCCAATTACATACTTCCTCCGTCTCCATTCTTTTGTACCCGTCTTATTCTAATTGGATAAAAAATTAATTATAACTTTTAATTAGTAATACTATTTATATAAAATATAGATCTTGTTTAATAGATCTTAATGAGCTTTTTTAAACGATATTTTCAAAATCACATAAAAAATTATATATCGTAAAATATAATCAATTGAAAAATAGCATGGACTCCCAAAAGGGATTAAAGATTGAGGACAAATGGAGTATTTTTTTAGGCGCCCACACTCCACGGGTGAATTCGATGAACTTGTTTGGAGAACCAAGGGGTGTTTCCCCTAATTTTTTGGATGAAAAATTTGTGGCAAAATAGCAAGTCGTTCATACTAATGAAGAAGTTGTGAATGGGGATCATTAGTGTCAACAACTTGTGTTCACTGATGAAAAAGTTGTGGTGCACAACTTATTTAACGGTGTCATCACCTCCTTAGTGCTTCTTCCCACAAAGATTTGTGTACAGATTATGATGTGGGGCTCAATACGAGTCTTATACAAATAATCCGAAACATTTATTAAATGTAAAATTTTGTTCAGGGTCTCTGCGAATGATAAAATACTCCCTCATTGAAAAACATTTTAAATTTAATCAGATTATTTTTCATTTATTTTTTTTATAAAGCTCACAAAAAGACCAATTTGAATAATAGATTTAGCTAACATCCGCCTTATAGGCGATGTATAATATACAAAGAATTTTAAACAAGTTCAGATTTCAATACATACTCTCACATATATTAATAAATTTTCCCGGATATCAAAATCCTTCTCTCGTCTATGGATGGATCTTTTACCCAATATCCACAACCATTAGGACTGAAGTATTTTTGCTGAATCATTATTGTGAAGCTGGCTAGAGCTGAGGATTTGGAGGAGCATTGAGAGGGAAAGGAACTAAACACTTAACACTACCTCACTCCCCAGGTGTTTCGGATCAGGTCGTTAGCATTATTTCCGCATGAATTGTCTACTCGATATATCTACTCATCTACAAGAAGAACAATTGTGATTACAGACGTCAACATGGTTATACCCGGCAAAACCTAACACCAGCATGGCAAAATCTTATGAAAGTTGGAGTTTTTAGTCCACACAATGGCGTAAATAGGCCGTTTACAGCAAATTTGCGACAGGTTACCCATGAAAAGGAACAAAGAAGACATGTAAGATAACAATTACTCCATGGATACAATGCGGTCTCACCATCGTCAACCATAAATAACAACCGGTATCCAATACCAGTGCATTCGCTGCTAAACATCTTTATATGATTATGCAATTTGGGATACAAGCGACTGCATTAACAGCAGAAAACTACAAACACTGATTTTCTGATGGGCACTGTTCTGCTGCTTTCATAGATGCAGATGTCCTTCAGTAGTTCATACAACAATATACCGGTGCCAGAGCAATCCCGTTGAGCTCTACAGAACATGTAGCAGCAGTACTGATGTTTTCAGTAACAAGCCTTGTGAACAAGCTCAATACAAACTCTCACAAGTCGAGAACACAAGAGCAGAAAAGTAAATTCCGGATTAATTCTTTTGATGGACAGCGACTCGGTGAATGTCCATCTCCTTCAGCATGACAGATCGCCCGCAAGAATCACATGGGGCCGTTCTGGACCCACAAACACTCTCATGCTCCGAAAGCCCTCTGAATCGGTCCCGTACATCTTCAGCAGAAGACCCAGCTTGAACCATGTCACCACAGAACCGGCATGTAATTAAGCGCAAGGGGCAATCTTTGGTCTGGTGTTGAACCTGCCAAAAGTCAAAAGATTCAGATGATTGCAAGAACAAATATATTCTTCAATATAGCTTGACTTGAGGTTTTCAGACTTAATCCACTCCGAGGTTTTTTATTTCATATTGGCAACTTCTGCTAGAAACTGTGGAAAATTGGTCCTTCAATTGGTATTACAACTTTATAGAGCCAAATATTTCACACTCAAAAATTTTCTAGTGTCCAGCCTATTAAGATCGAGGACTAAAAGAGTCATTGACTCATTAATCATCACAAGTCAAAGGGGCACAAGTTATTAAATTATGCCAAATGACACTGGTAAGCACTGATGTTTACAAAAATCCCTTGAGAGAGCATTAGTACCTATTTCATTCAGATAGAAGGCAGGTTGCACGGTCTTGCACCAATCAAAATTTAAAAAACAGTTCTGCATGCACTATTAAATTCCAACCTCCCACCAGTGTACACAAGTTCACTAGATATGACATGGCCATAAGGGTAAGGCTATGGTACACATGTTGGATACTCTTACCTATATCCAGAAATTCGTTCCCTGTATCCTAAGCTTAAGGGTTTACGGATATCTCACGCATGGACACACACCCTCACCCACACCGGATACTCCAACTCAATTCCTTGTTAACATAGTTTAAACACAATTGCATTTTCACAATCAATGAGGCAGCTCAGCAATTGCTGGTCAGGACTTGGCCCATTCTAGAACCATTAGTTAGACAATGTGTAGTTACTAAGCCATCTATCAGCAAAGAATCAAACAAATAACAAGTAATTACAACTACGACTGGAAGTATGTCACTTACCATCTGTTCTTTCTCAAGGACAACACCACAGGGGCAGTGAAGCGGCTCATGGAAAACCTTCATATGCTTCTCAATCTCACCTCGGTGAAAAGCTTGTCCGCACTTGTTACAGTGGATATGGTTTTTGGCCTCCTCAATCCTAAGAACAACCCCACAACCAACATACTGACAGGGGACATTATGTCTGCTACAGTATGCCTCATGCAGTGCTATAGTCCTAGAAGGTATATAATGCTTGCAATTCCTGCACTCTACAGTATCCATCTCCATAGGTGAAGACGATGA
>BPLS01031702.1:0-10466 GCA_019656275.1 Rhododendron kiyosumense | reverse complement strand
TGCGTAGGTATGTAGTTTGGAAATGGAAACCGACCTTTGAGCAAATGGTATTTGCTTCATGAACAAATTCTCGTAAAGACCCGTACTTGGTACTCGAAAATCCGCCAACAAATTTTCGTGAAGAATGAAATTGAACTTGCTGCTTAAATTTCCATGAACAAATTCTTGCAACAAACCATGGAGTGAGATCATGGAAATTATCAGTGGGGGACAAATATTAGAAATGTTTTCATCAGTCGGGATGAATGTTCAGAATGCGTGCAATGATAATTCCGAAGAATGTGGGATTTGCTATTAGAGTTAGGAGGTGGGAATATATATTGCCCAATTAGGATCCAATGAGGGATCCCTTACCAGTCTACCGTGCGGACCTCCCCTTTCCCAATCGAATTGCGATGATCCGAGCCGCTCAATGTGTTCAGAACGTGATTTTAAGGGTACCCGCGAGGAATCAGCAAAAAAAATGATCGGAAAGGGCTTGATCTGAGTAGTTTTTTACTCAACCATTCAATCAAAAACTGTTCAGTTCAAGCCCTTCCCGATCATTTTTTTTTCTGATTTCTCGCGGGTACCCTTAAAATCACGTTCTGATCACTTTGAGCGGCTCGGATCGTCGCAATTCGGTCGGGAAATGGCAGTCCTGCACGGGCTTACCGTGCGGGATCCCTTAGGGGAACCGGACTGTATATATGCCTATCAAAAAAAAAGGTGGGAATATATATAAATAAGTGGTGTGGGCAAACTTAGAGCCAACTCCCGTTCCGAAAAAAAAAACCCTTGAAGCTAACTGTTTTTTTTTTTTTTGCTTTAAAATGGCCAACATGGGGGGCAGACGTGGGAGTAGCATTCAGGTATACATGGGTTGTGGGTGGAGCTTGTCCCACCCTAGAAATGTGGGTGGGATACGTGTTGGTCTGGAGAAATAGATCCGTGCGTTTAGGTTCTACTCTAGTTTTTTAAAAAATTTTAAAAATTCAAGAAATTAGGAATGTGGGTTTAGAGGCCTGTGAGGCTCACACACATTCCTATAGTTGGTCCGGAGAAATAGATCCGTGGGTTTAGGATCTACTCTAGTTTTTTAGAAAAATTTAAAAATTCAAGAAATTAGGAATATGGGTTTGGAGGCTTGTGAGGCTCACACACATTCCTATAGATAGAGACTAGCGTTGAACCCGTTCTATGCACGGGCAAAATCAACTCATTCTAGCGTTGCGCCCGTTTGATGCACAGGACAATTAATAAAAGTAGGTTCGAATGTGCGCAACGCTAGAATGAGTTGATTTTTCCCGTGCATAGAACGGGTTCAACGCTAGTTTATGAAAAAATATAATACTGTAGCGTTTCCTCCCTATATAAATTCCAATCTTCGCTTCACCTGCAAGAGCAAGACATAAGAAAATTTAATCATGTGTTAGTGCATTATTATATTGGACTTAAAATTTTAACTAAATGGGTATGTACGAATAGTTTTTTCTAAAAGGAATCTGTATTATTACCTTTTGTTGTTTATTTTCTTGTTGCTCCTCTTGTTCTCTTAATTGTTGCTCCACTTTGTCCAAAGCTTGCAGACATATGATATCAGTCTCTATCTCCTCTAGCATAGCTCCCAATGCTTTCATATCCATGAGATTTTGTTTTAAGTTTTGAAAAATTCTTGCTTTAGGCCATGTGGGTGGGAGGGTATTAATTATAGCCTGAACCAAATTCTCAATGTTTGACTTGAAACCTTTTTTCTTTAGACTACGAAATTGGTTTTTTTTATTTAGAATGTGCGCTCTCGCAGTTGAATTTGGCATCATTGGCCCTCGTTCAAACTCCATCCACAAATAGTGGACATTATGCTCCTCTTCCATCAAAGCACTCATCAAATGTGTGGCATTTTCTATAACATGTCTTTGAAATATTGTTTGCTTCACATGCATCCAACTTGGTGATAGGAGGTCTACTATTTTTCCTATAAGGTATTGTTAACTTATATTTTCTCCACGACTTTGCAAGGCTCTACATGCCTCTATTTTTTGTCTGACAAAATTTTCTATTGGGTTGCCCTCCCTATGACGTCTAGATTCAAAATCGTATACTTCGTTCAACATACCTGAGTGATCACTACGACACAAACATGGAGAAGGCCTCATGAAAACCTGCATAAAATATAAAAGTACTACTCCCAAATAAGATGTCAGTCGAATTAGCAAAGAAAACAAACCATGTAATGATTTAACATTTCATAGTATACTAATACACGAAAAAACAGGAGAAATAATCAAGGCACCTTATATATACATATACATAAATGCCTATATATACGTGTAAGGTTATAAATCACTAAATTTTTTCTTCTTTAACAATGGCTTAGGTTGCAGCCGAAAATCCAGACAAAGAGAACTCGAGAAATAATCAAGGCTCATGCACCATTTTCTTCTTTACCACAGCGGTTTTTTTTTTAATT
This sequence comes from Rhododendron kiyosumense, assembly GCA_019656275.1. NCBI lineage: Eukaryota > Viridiplantae > Streptophyta > Magnoliopsida > Ericales > Ericaceae > Rhododendron > Rhododendron kiyosumense. Next base: position 8,017 of record BPLS01031702.1, on the reverse strand, counting down.
GAATTAGGAACGTCTGTGAATGCTTTTGGCCGGACGTGGGTTTTTTTTTTTTTTTTTTAAATTAGCCTCTGAATGCTTTTGGACTTGGTTTTTTTTAGATAAAGCAGAGAGGAAATCATATCTTGTGGTTAGCAGAACTGAGTAGTGCGAGTTTAGAATTACTTTCAATTGTCAAAACCTTAAACCTGCCAAATGAATTAGCAAATAAAGGATAAGTGAAGCATGGGTTATGAACTCATAATACAAACAAAAATGCATCCGAATCCCAGAAATTTCATAAAAAATGACATCGTAATTGTTCAGTTCAAAGAAAAAGAAATTGAGAATGAGCATACTGCCGTGAAAGGAATTCAACCACCTACGACATCAACTAAAATTTTACTGAATCCAAACGGATAAAAGGAACGAAATAGTTTCTCGTTTCTCCACAATAACATTCATAAGCCAACTCGATATCCCCACCAGGTCAACAAAATCATGCTTATCAAACTTGAAAACCTTTAAACAGCATCAAAATCAAGTTCATACCGTAAACCCCAATACCCAGAATTCAGACAAATTACAAAACCCAGAAGCTTTGGTGCATACCCAGTTCACAAAACAGCAAATTTCTACACAACCAGCAAAAACCCAAGAGAGATTGACCAATGACGCAATTCGGTGTTGTTAATGTAGTCGGTGAACATAACCTCTTACTTTCAAAATCTGGAGAACAAAAAAATCAAAACAGTACCATTAATTAAGAGAGGGAATGTGAGAAAACAATGAAGATACATGACGAAAATGTAGTGATGGACTTACCTTGTCAGCAATTGTATGTTAATCTTCCCCTTTTGGCTTCATAGAAATAGATGGCAGCTTTTCGTTTTTTACGCGTATAGAAATGGTAAGAGTTAAAAGAGCAGGAGAAGAAGAAAAGTGAGGAGGAGTTGCAGGAAAAAAGTGGGGAGAAGTTGAATGAGAAATGTTAAAACGTGGGAGAAGTCAGTTATTGGTGTGGGTTCTTGAACGTGGGGGTGGTTTTTTTTTACTGTTTTTATTTAAAACGTACAAAAGCCAGGAAACGTCGCCAGGAAACGGGGGGGTCTTCAACGTGGGGTGGTTTTTTTTTTTTCCCGTTTTTAGTCTTGAACGTGGGGATCTTGAACGTGGGGGTATTTTTTTTTTTTTTGTTTTCCCGTTTTTAGTCTTGAACGTGGGGATCCTGAACGTGGGGGTTATTTTTTATTATTATTTTTACTGTTTTTAGTCTTGAACGTGGGTTGTTTTTTTTTTATTTTTTTTTTATTGTTTTTATTAAAAACATACAAAAGCCAGGAAACTGTCTTGAAAATCAGGAAATTAGGATTAGGGGTTTGGAGGCTTTTGGGAGGTCCAACTACATTCCCTTAGGATATTGATAGATAGACTAGCGTGTGTGCCCGTTCTATGCACGGGCAAAACTAACCCATTGTATCCACGGACAAAACTAATCCGTTCTAGCGTTCAACCCCTTCGATACACGGGCAAAACCAACTCATTCTAGCGTTGTGCCCGTTTGAACCTACTTTATTAATTGTCCTGTGCATCAAACGGGCACAACGCTAGAATGAGTTGGTTTTGCCCGTGCATAGAAGGGGTTGAACGCTAGAACGGGTTAGTTTTGTCCGTGCATACAATGGGTTAGTTTTGCCCGTGCATAGAACGGGCACACACACTAATTGATAGATAGATAGGAATGTAGTCTACCTTCCAAACCCTCCAAGCCTCCAATCGTAATTTCCTAGATTTTCCATTTTGAATGAGTTAGTGTTCAACCCATTCTATCATCTCCTCCTTCGGAAAACTAAGTACTCATTCTAGATTTTTCATTTTCCAGACGCTCCACACCATAAAAAAAACAGGAAGAAAGAAAGTTAGATTCTAATGGGTGGGCTCTTTTGCTCGTGGAGAGAGGCCTCTCTGTTCTAATGTGGTCGGTTCAATTCATTTAATCCTTTGAGGCAAAACAAGGTGAGGAAATTTTGGTGCTATAGGGGCTGCTAAAAAATGGTGAGCCATACATGAATAACTACAACACTGTAGGACTGGACAGCCAATTTCGTGCACATAGCGATGGATTAGTGGGGTTCCGTGCAAAATTAATCAACTGAGTAAGCAAATAAACTGAAAGCGCGAGGAAAAAGTTAACTTTATTTTCCGAAGGAGGAGATGACGAGAAGTACCTCTTGGCTGCTTAGGGATGTTGAAGCATTCGGTTTCGTTCCTCACTTTCAATTGTCAAGACCTTAGGTTAAATAGTGGCAGAAGAGTTAACCTTTGATCAAAAGAGTTGTTCCATGCAAAATTAATCAACTGAGTAAGCAAATAAATTGAAAGCGCGAGGAAAAAATAAAAATGTGATTATTTTCTAAAAAAATACAAATGTGTTGCATCGAACGGACACAAAACGCTAGCCCGTGTATCAAACGGGTACAAAGGCTAGTTTAGAAAGCGGAAAGAGTTTTACCGGTCACTCTTTGGATGTAGTTTTCTTTTGATTGTCGCTTAATTTTTCACCCTGTTTATCACCTTGTGACTGTTAAAAAAGAGAGAGCAGGATTAGATGGTTTTCACAGTGCAGTATTTGAGTGCATACGTAGTTTTGAGATGGAAATTAACCTTTGAGCAATTGATATCCGTTTCATGAACAATTGAAGCTAATGACCGATATCCGCTTCGTGTTCGTGAACAGTTGAAGCCACAGACCGAACTTTCTAAAAGAGTGGAAGAATAGAAAAAATGGGTACGAGTTGCACGGTGACAGTTAAACAGTGGAATGGCAGATTTTAGACGTGAGGTGTTTTTACGTGGGTGTGGGAACATATATATTATTAGTCGTGGGTAAGTTTTTTTTTTTTTTTTTTGGTTTCTGATGGACGTGGGTAGTTTGCTTTCGAAAGGATATTATTAGTCTTGGGTCAGTTTTTTTTTTTTTATGTTCCTGATGGACGTGGGTAGTTTGCTTTCGAAAGGGGGGTTTTGCAAAGGATCAATACACGTGTTCTGGTAGTCTGAGTGGGAACCTACATATTGGCATGCGAAAGTGGGTCTCATTTTCCTTTTCTTCTTTTAAACCATCTGGTGTTTAATGGAGTAATGGACGTGGGTTTCGTAATGGGCGTGGGATTTGGTTAGATAGGAAGTGGGAACGCACATGTCGGTATTAAAAGTGGGGTTTTTTTAAAACCGTCTGGTGGTATTAATTGAGGGATGTGAGGTTTTTTTTTTGGTTTTTAAAACATGAAAAATCTAGAAAATTAGGAATGGGGGTTTGGAGGCTTTGAGAGGTCCACTACATTCCCTTAGGATATTGATAGATAGATAGATAGAGGAAGGGCACATTTTGTTGTAGAGACGGATTTAAGAGTGGGCATATGGGGGCCAAGGCCCCCCGTGTGGTTTCGGAATTTTATTTTTTATAAATAATTTAATATTAGTTTTTTGTTTGTTTGTTGAGAACACCTAAGTATTGTATTTTGTATTGGGTGTTATTTAGACATTTAAATGGTTTAAAAATATATTTGTTTCGGGTCTCAAATCCCAATTTTTCTCTTTGCGCACGGTCTCCTATAAGTTTTTCCTTCAATTACTAATCTTATTTTTTATTATCTTTCTTCACTTAGTACCCAAAAAATCTCCTTCAAAATTTAAAACCAAACGAACTATTAGATTTCCGAATCTTGAAATTTTAAAATCTTGTTCATTGTTCGGCTCCCGTATTTATAAAATCTTGGTTCTGTCCCTGTTTTGCTGTATACATTTTTTTACAGCTGTGTAAAAATGATTCTCTCTTTTGTCCCTGAAAAAAATTAAGTTTTAACACTCCTTTAATGGTTTGAGGTCATTGTGTAAAGCCAACTGATAGGGATAAAGACGAAAATCTAATAATTACCCTTCCGGTAAATGCATTGATGGTAACAGCCCTAAAAACTGCTAATCTCAAGCAAAAAACTGCCGGGAAATGTATTGGGCATCCTTGGGGTTCTGATTTGAAATCTCCTCTATACGTGACCTAGCACAAGGGCGCAGCCAATATAGGACCGTTTGAGGTCACCTGTCCTCTTGATTTTTATCACCTAAACCCTTTTTTTTTTTTTTGGCTGTGTGTACACAATACACTTACTCAAAAAATGTTAGAGAAATCTAAGATTTTTGGATATTGGGCTTATTGTATACTTTGTTTTTTGGGTTTCCAACCAAATCATTAGATCTCTTCAAGAATTACATGCTCATTTCACTGAGACAAATATCAAATTGCTACTTTGTGTGACATGTTTAGCTTTTCAAAGTAAAAGTTGAACAATCAATTGCATAATCGCATGAATGATCAATGATTGAACAATGACTTGGTGGTATCCATAGGGTAAGATATTTTTAATAGGATTACTAACAAAGCAATCATGCATAACTTTCAAAAGATGCAAAACTCGTTAGGGTTAATTGTAAAAAAATTTAGCAAACGAATATTTAGACTTGTGTGCCTATGTTTACAAGCTTTTGTGCCTAATGAAGAATGTTTGAATTTTTGTGCTTAGTATTTCTTATTATATTTTACTGTCAATATTTTTAAGCTTATTGTAAAAAGGTGTCTCATCTGAATGAAATTTTTGACTCTGCCACTGACCTAGCATTGAGTTTTTCTCCTCCCATTGGCTCGGCCTTTAGCTTCTCTGCTCCCGCTGTAACGCCCCGAATTTTGGGTACGTTAAATAAAACATTTCATTATAAAAACGAAGCGAGTCCAGCTCGTTATTACATCATAAACCTTACAAAAGTACTTTTATTCAAATAACAAAGGGATCTAAGGTTCCTAACTACAGTTCTTCTTGCTTTTCCATTCTAGCCAGCTCCTCGGCTCCGAACGCCTCCAAGGTGAATAGTTCGCCCTATTCGTCTATCAAATCTGACATATTTTACCGGCATCGCCACCCATATAATATGTTAGGGTCACCACAAGGCAACACCATGAGCTACGAAGGCTCAGTAGTAAAATCCTACTTACTAATCCTTAACTTATGAACCAATATCATAATAAAACATCGATTTCCACATGATACGTATATAAGCAGTGACAAAAGGCAAAAACAATATCATATCCACATTCATTTCGTAATTATCGTTGGTGTCCAAGATCCTCGAAGTTCTTCTTACGTAACCCATCGTAGACCGTGTTGTTATTACTACCTTTCTTTTCCAAAGCCTCCTTTTTAACTCACCCAATCTCGGTTCCGCTGCGCCGGGTTCCCGAGCATCCTTACAACGGTTCCGCCGTGCCGGGTTCCCGTTGGCACACAAAACTTGCATTGGCTCCTCTCAACGGATAACCAAGCCATATTACCAACAAGGTTACCACGTTCGGCCCTATTGGCAATCTTCACAAAGGGCTACCAAGTCCGGCCACCTTGTGGTTTTCACAACCCACGCAATGGGCTACCAAGTCCGGCCACATTATGAGTTTTCATTCACACAACGGGCTACCAAGTCCGGCCACGTTGTGGTTTTCATAATCCACACGATGGGCTACCAAGTCCGGCCACATCGTGGTTTCAAAACACATTTCTCTTGTTAAATACACCCTAGGTGCCTTGTTTCTAACTTCCTCGGTTTTCGTGTCACGTTCTCATGCAAGACTCCGCGTGTGAGACTTTTCATACAATCATGCATTCAATCAAAGCCTTGAAATAGTACAACAAGATCATCTAAGCTACATAGCATGCTTGAATCAAAACAACACACATCATGCATTTCCAACTTTTTATTTATGATCAAAGTAACTTCCAAACAACAAGCGATTTATACAATACATAGAATTAGAGTGAAAAACTACTTTATACTTTGGAAAAGTAGGTAAGGATAACTACTGTTCTCCTAGGCGGTGTCGGCTATGGAAAGTTGGTCGTCGGTTTTGGATCTCGGCGGCGTAACGGCCTCCGGTTTGCTTCGAAAGGAAAAGAGTCGTACTTTCTTTTCCTAGAAACAACTTTACTAACTAAAGTAGACTACTTTAAAGATCTAAGGTTGGTATTTGGAAGTGGTTTGGTGGTTTTGCTCAAGAACACTCAAGAACAAGAAAGTTCTTGAATTTTGGACAAGAATACTAGAAATTCTAGAGAGAAGGAAGAGCAATGCTTGAGGTGTGAGTTCAAGGCATGGAATGGCTTGCTATTTATAGGCAAACTTTGGCCCTCTCCTCTCTCTCAAGGCCGGCCCCCCCCTCTCTCTCTCTACTTCAAATTTTGACACATGTAAAGCTATCTTTGGAAGATCAAATCCAATCCTAGGCTTGCAAGGCTATGATGTGTACCAAGGATTTGATCTTGGAACTAATTTGTGGTGGAGATGAGATTGGTACAAGATCCAAGGGTTTAACAATTGAAAGATGTACAAAGGACATGGAAGTTAAGATTTTTGGTTGAAAAAGCAAAATCTTCAAGATTGGAAGTACATTGGAAGTTCAAGGTCAAGAGTACACATCAATCTCCCTCTCCCTCTCCCTCATTCGGCTGATCTCTCTCTCTCTCCCTCTCACTTCCTTGCCAAGGTACAAAAAAATGAAAGAAAACAAATAAAAAAGTAGTACTTTTTGTACCATGGATCAAAATAGTCTTAAAGCTCAAGATTTTCCAACAAACTAGTAATTAGACACATGTGTACCAAGGTAGTATTTTAGTCTTTCAAGTACTAATATATAATATACTTATGTACTCATGTACCTTAGGTAGTTCAAAACCCCAATTTTAAATAATTAAAGAGTACTTAGAAAATCCTAGGGTCATTAAGTCTACTAAGTATTACATAATAAAATATTTGTACTTCCTCACATGGGTTTAAGAAAAAGATTAAATTAATTAACCCATGTACTTGGGTGGAAGAACAACCTTTTACCCAATGGATAATAACCACCCTAACTTTTATTATCCAATGGATAATAGTTGTTAGGAAGATTATAATAATAAAATATTCAAAAAGTACTTTAAAGTATTAAAAAAAGTACTTAACCAAGTATACTTTTAAAATAAAGAATTGGGGTTTTTATTATTCAATGGATAATAGTTTCCCTAATATCTATTGTCCAATGGACAAAGTTTATAACCAATTTGATTAAAAGAAAAAGAATATTAAAATTCTTAGTCTAGGGTTCAAAAGGGTCAAAAGTTCCAATGAGGGGCAAAATGGTCATTTTACGGTGACTAGATGACTTTTTTGTTTAGTTACTCTAACCGGATGGTTAGAAACTAACTAGATTTGCTAAATGGGGCTAAAGTGCAAGAAACGAAAGTTCAAGGGCAAAAACGTAATTTTGACAAATTACAAGGAAATTAAGGAAAATAAAATTCAAATATTTAACGAAATTTTTAACGACAAAAAATCAGGGTCGTTACACCCATTCTAAAAGAGTACATCCACGATCAATAACTACACGAAAGTACCCCTCATGTATACCATCCACGATTCAATAATTGCACGAAAGAACCTCTTAGGTATATTGTTGTTGGGATACCAATCACTCCCTTTGTTTCAATTTGTTGGTTATTCCACAAGAATTCTCGCCACTTTAAAATTTTTTTTTTTCGAGTTTTTTTCTTGTGAGTTGGATGTGATTTGTGGGCATTTTGGGGAAAAACAAAAATTCCGATAAGGACTGTTTGGTTGTTCCACATGGTTTTTGTTTTTCGATCGGGTAGTTCCACATGTTTGACGTCTTATTGAGAGCTTTCCCTCGCGAAGGGCGGACTCCACGAGAAGAGAAAAAAAAAAAAGATTTGTCTCGTCTTCTTCACTTATTACTGTCAATATCCTCCTGAAGTCGCCTTTCCTTTTAGAGAGAGAGAGAGAGCGAGAGCGAGAGAGCGAGCGCTTTTTCAAGAATCGTCTTTTTTTTGTCGCAGCAATGGCGTGTTCCAGTTTTGTGAAATTAAGCCCATCTTCTACGCCGTGGATCGGCCACCAATCCTTCAATCAACGATCGTCTCGCCTAGCCGCCCCTCGCCGTGTT
>BPLS01031699.1:8268-31388 GCA_019656275.1 Rhododendron kiyosumense | reverse complement strand
ATATGGCCCTCATAGGTTTTCCTATAAGGATCTCTTCAAAGCTACCAGAGGTTTCATAGACGAAGAACTCCTTGGAGCAGGAGGTTTCGGTAAGGTTTATAGAGGAGTACTTCCCTCTTCCAAGGAACAAGTTGCAGTCAAGAAAGTCTCCCATGATTCAAAACAAGGGATGAAGGAGTTTGTGGCTGAAATTGCTAGCATGGGAAGGCTAAGGCATAGGAACTTGGTGCAGCTCCTTGGCTATAGCCGGCGGAAGGGAGAGCTGCTCTTGGTCTATGATTACATGGCAAACGGAAGCCTTGACAAGTTCCTATTTAGTAATGAAAAGCCAGTCCTTGACTGGCCACAACGTTATCGTATCATTAGAGGAGTAGCATCCGCCCTTCTGTATCTGCATGAAGAATGGGACCAAGTTGTTCTTCACAGAGACGTGAAGGCTAGTAATGTTCTATTAGATGCTGATCTAAACGGAAGGCTGGGGGATTTCGGTCTTGCTAGATTACACAATCATGGAGCAAACCTCGAAACTACCCATGTGGTGGGGACAATTGGGTACCTTGCACCAGAGCTTTCTAGAACCGGAAAGGCAACCACAAGCACTGATGTGTTTTCTTTCGGTGCATTCATACTCGAAGTAGCTTGCGGAAGGAGGCCCATACAGCCACAACAGTTGCCTGATGCGGTGGTTTTGGTTGATTGGGTTTTCAAGAAATGGAAAGAGGGAGCGATTCTCGAGACAAGTGATCCTAGATTGGGAGGAGATTATTTGGAGCAGGAAATGGTGTTGGTTTTGAAACTAGGCCTGCTTTGCTCATTGTCCGATGCAGCGACAAGACCTAGCATGCGGCAAGTGATGCAATACCTTGATGGAGATGTTCTGTTGCCGGAGATAATTCATGACAGCACAAGTATTGGTACAGTAGGTCCAGGTAATGAAGCTTCATTTGAATTTGTCACGTCATTTCCGTCATCCAATGTGAAGTCTTCTGCTCTCTCCGTATCTAGCACAGAGTCTATACTCACTAGCGGTCGGTAAATTTGAAAGTTATCAGTGCCTTGGACAATGCTAGATCATGTTTTCATTTTCTTTTTTTTCTGGAGGAAAGGCAAGAAATATTAGTTTGTTAGTGGGAGTAGAAGAGTTGAACCCGAGACTAGATGAATTTGGAACAAGCATGCAACCACTTGAGTTAGCTCCAAGTTCATAGTTTGAATGTGTGAGACTAAAAAGAAGGATAGCTGCTGTTGGGTGAAGGAGACATAAGTACTTCAAATTTCGGTTACTGATATTTGTAAATACAGAAGCATATGAATGTCAAATTCTGCAGCTTCTGTAGCTTTCTTTGATTTTCAGTTATTTAGCTGTATCAAATTTAGATATATTTGTGTACTTGTCTTGACTTTGTTGCTCATGTAGTCTAGTCTAGTTTATTGCCTTAGCTATTAGAAGATCCTGATGGATCACGTTCCTGTCCTATCATTGTACTATAAATTGGATTATAGAGTCCAATACAAGTAAGTGAATATTGCACTTATAAAAAATATTGGTCAGAAAAAAAAGATTGATATTCTGCAATTTACGTGGTATTAGAGCCCATTGTTTCGTTTAGTGTCTTCCTCTGTTGATTGTCTCTTGTTCTAGTGCAAGTTAATCTTAGTTAGTTGATTGGTTTTGACTCACTTTTGAGTACTACATTGGTTTTCCTTGATAAGCCCTCTTTGATGTGTCTAGACCTGGTAATCAGTATAACTCTTGCATCTTTGCTCTGATATCTATCTTCATTAGTATTTTCCTACGAATATAGCCTCATCTGATGTTGTTTAAAACATCTCCATCAAATTTGATGGTCTCAATTACAGCCATTGGTCTCATCTCATGCGTAGTTTCCTGAAAGGAAAAGGCATGTTGATGTATGTCACTGGTAAGAAAACGAATTCCATAAAATCGAATGAACAAAAGGATGATGCCTTTGAATAGGCATTGGATGAATGGGATACGAATAACGGTAAAATCATTACCAGGATTAAAAACTCTGTTAGTTTCTCTATTAGCATGCAAATAGGTAAATTTGAGCCCGCAAAACAAGTTTGGGGTTTTCTTGCAAAGCACTATGTTAAAACTTACTTTGGAAGAAAAACATAGGCTTGAGATGGATATTCGAGATCTTTAATAAATAAAGGACAATCTGTCTCTGACAATTTTGTGGTCAAGATCCATGAGACGGATTTGACAGGTGGGACTTGTGGTTTGTTTAAGTAATAAATTCATTTACGTTTATGCATATGTATAGTGTTTAATCTCGAGTTAAGCTTGGTTTCATCTTACTAGACTGTGAACGAGTGAGCTATACCCAATCTTGAGAGGAACATCCTGGAACTGGCAAGATGGCCAGAGCTTGAGCTAGGCTATGCAGCCCCTTGCTTAATGAACTGATCCACTTATGCTAGGTGCATGTTGTATGTAAGTACACTGCTGTTCTTTTGTAGAAGTTTCTGTTTTATTCTCTTCCTCATATGCAGTATATGATGATTGGTGCATGTTTTGGATAGATATTATGTAGTTAGTAGGCACGTCATGTTTAATAGCTGTAAAATTGGGAATGGAGTTTCGTTTTAGGGAAGACGAAGTCTGAAAAGCACCATGAGTTGTTTCGTCCTAATGTGGTAAACTTTGTGGCCAAGACTTGTCCACTGGATGTTTAGACTTTTCAAGGGTAATAACGAAGGCGACTTGGGCTTCATTGAGGATTATATGTTGATGGAGCAAACCTCGAAACTACCCATGTGATGGGGACAATTGGGTTGCACCAGAGCTTTCTAGAACCGGAAAGGCGACCACCAGAACTGATGTGTTTGCTTTTGGTGCATTCATACTCGAAGTAGCTTGCGGAAGGAGGCCCATAGAGCTACAACAGTTGCTTGACGCGGTAGTTTTGGTTGATTGGGATTTCGAGAATTGGAAAGAGGGTGCGATTCTTGAGACAAGTGATCTTAGATTGGGAGGAGATTATTTGGAGGAGGAAATGGAGTTGGTTTTGAAACTAGGCCTGCTTTGCTCAAAGTCCGATGCAGCGACAAGACCTAGCATGCAGCAAGTGATGCTTGCCGGAGATAATTCATGACAGCACAAGTACTGGTACATTTGGTCTTGGTAATGAAGCACTATTTGAATTTGTCATGTAATTTCCATCACCCATTTTGGAGTCTTCTGCTCACTCCATATCTAGTACAGAGTCAATACTCACTAGCGGTCGGTAAATTTGAAATTTTACAATGCCTTGGATAATGCTAAATCATGTTGTTTTTTGTGTGTGTGGAGGAAATGCAAGAAATGTTAGTTAGGTAGTGGGAGTTAGAAGAGTTGAATCTTTCTTTTTTGCTGTTCAATAAGAAGAGTTGAATCTAAGACAAGATGAATTTGGAACAAGAATGCAACCACTTGGGCTAGCTCGGAAGTTCATAGTTTGAATGTGTGAGACTAGAAAGAAGGATAGTTTCTACTGGGTGAAGGAGACATAAGCACTTCAAATTTCGGTTTGGAAGATAGTGGAATATTACTTATATTTGTATATGCAGAAGCATATGAATGTTAAATTCTGCAGCTTCTATAATTTTCTTGACTTTTGTTGGTCAAGTGTGCTCATGTAGTCTAGTCTGGATTTATTGCCTTAGCTACTAGAAGATCCTGATGGATCACGCTCATTGTACTAGAAATTGGATTATTGTTTTCAATACTAGAAACTGATTGATATTGCACTTATAAAAAAAAATTTGTTCATAAAAAAAAAAGATTGATAATCTACAATTTACTTGGTATCAGAGCCCATTGTTTTGTTTGGTGTCTTCCTCTCCTAATTGTCTCTTGTTCTAGTGCAACCCAATCTCAGTTAGTTGATTGGTTCTAAAGCACTTCTGAGTACTACTTTGGTTTTCCTTGATAAGCCCTCTTTGTTAAATTCGCTGGTCTCAATTACAGCCATTGGTCTCATCCCATGCATAGTTTCCTGAAAGGAAGAGGCATGTTGATCAGTTGATGTATGTCACTGTTAAGAAAACGAATCCCATAAAATTGAATGATGAAAGGGATGATGCCTTTGAAAAGTGGATGAATGGGCTAGGGATAACACTAAAATCATTACCTGGATTGCCAACTCTGTTAGTGTCTCTTGTAAAATGCAACTAGGTAAAATTGAGACTGCATATATGTCTTATGAAGATAGAGAGAAACTTATTTACGGAGTCTCCATAAACATCCTATTCACGGAGCCGCTCAATCTTGTGCGTCAGTTTCGGCTTTGGACATTCCAAAGCCGAAACGGATGGCCGAGATTGTGCTTTGTAAAAACTTATTCACGGTGAATAAGTTTTTCTCATTAAGATATATATCTCACATGTATTCTACATTTCTACCCACGAGATTCCATTGGTCTGTATATTCAGTGCTGTGTTTGCACTGCCTTGTCAAGTGCTTACTGTAATGGAAAAATATCCACGGCCACAAGAAGCAGTCTTTTTTTTTTTCCACAAGCCGCCTCTCTCTAAGTCAAGTAAAACGGAACCTTGAAACACCCTTTTCAGAATAACAATCGAGTCCAAACTTTGCTTTGTTTAGCAGACCTGCTGCCTTCTATGTAGCAGTGTTGACTCCCCAAATCCCCGTTATAAACAAAGAAGAATCTATCTCCTACCAAACTAACCATCCATTGCTGCAACAAGAAGCTCTTCCCGAAATTGGTAAAATGACTTCCACACCAATATCAATTTATTTTTTGATACTTTTCTATGTTTGCTTGAATCCCCTAGCCATGGCTGTAGATGAAAACCAGTTCATGTACAATGGCTTCAATGGAGCCCATATTCAGTTTGATGGAGTTGCAAAAATCCATTCCAATGGTCTTTTGCAGCTAACGAACAGTTCAAAGCATAATATTGGTCGTGCTTTCTACCAGCTTCCGGTTAGATTTCATACATCTTCGTCCACATTAAACCAAGATCTTTCATTTTCCACCCATTTTGTTTTTGCCATTGTTACAGAGATAACAAATGTTAGTTGTTGTGGAATGGCCTTCTCCATCTTACCATCTACGGACTTCACCCAAGCCGTAGGAAACCAATATTTTGGGCTCCTCAATACTTCTAACAATGGGCTCCCTTCCAACCATCTTTTGGCAATTGAGCTCGATACCCTTACAAATCCTGAATTCAATGATACAAATGATAACCATGTTGGAATTAATATTAACAGCTTAGTATCAAATGCATGTGCTACTGTCACGTATTACTCCAATAGGGAACAAATAAATCAGAGCTTGTTGCTTATAAGTGGGAGTCCAATGCATGTTTAGATAGAGTATGATGGGTCTAAGAATGTACTCAATGTTACTATAGCTCCTATTACGAGCCCAAAACCAGATGTGTCTCTTCTGTCAACACACATCAATCACTATGTTCTTGATTGGAGTTTCAATAAAAGTGAGAAAGCACAGGGCCTCAAAATTTCAAAGCTTCCTTCACTTCCTCAAAAAAGAAAACACGGTCTAGGAATTACACTGTCAGTGACAATAGTAGTCATTGGGCTGACTATCACAATTGGAGGGACATTTTACGTGTTGAGAAGGAAAAAGTACGAAGAAATACATGAAGATTGGGAAAAGGAATATGGCCCTCGTAGGTTTTCCTATAAGGATCTCTTCAAAGCTATTAGAGGTTTCATAGATGAAGAGCTTCTTGGAGCAGGAGGTTTCGGAAAGGTTTATAGAGGAGTAATTCCCTCTTTGAAGGAACAAGTTGTAATAAAGAAAGTTTCCCATTATTCAAAACAAGGAATGAAGGAGTTTGTGGCCGAAATTGCTAGCATGGGAAGGCTAAGGCACAGGAACTTGGTGCAGCTCCTTGGCTATAGCCGGTGGAAAGGAGAGCTACTCTTGGTCTATGATTATATGCCTAACGGAAGCCTTGACAAGTTCCTGTTTAGAAATGAAAGGCCAATCCTCGACTAGGCACAACGTTATCATATCATAAGAGGAGTAGCATCCGCCCTTCTGTATCTGCATGAAGAATGGGACCAAGTTGTTCTTCACAGAGACGTGAAGGCTAGTAATGTTCTATTGGACTTTGAACTAAACGGAAGGCTAGGGGATTTCGGTCTTTCTAGATTATATGATCATGGAGCAAACCTCGAAACTACCCAAATGGTGGGGACAATTGGTTACCTTGCACCAGAGCTTTGTAGAACCGGAAAGGCAACCACAAGCACTGATGTGTTTTCTTTCAGTGCATTCCTACTCGAAGTAGCTTGCGGAAGGAGGCCCATACAGCCACAACAGTCCCCTGACGAGGTGGTTTTGGTTGATTGGGTTTTCGAGAAATGGAAAGAGGGAGCAATTCTCGAGACAAGTGATCCAAGATTGGGAGGAGATTATTTGGAGGAGGAAATGGAGTTGGTTTTGAAATTGCGCCTGCTTTGCTCAAACTCTGACGCAGCGACAAGACCTAGCATGTGACAAGTGATGCAATACCTTGAAGGAGATGTCCTGTTGCCGGAGATAATTTGTGACACAACAGGTCTTGGTAATGAAGCATCATCTAAATTTGTCAAGCCATTTCCGTCATCCATTTTGATGTCTTTGCTATCTCCATATCTAGCATAGAGTCGATACTCACTTGCGGTTGGTAAATTTGAAAGTTTCCAGTGCCTTGCATAATGCTAGATCATGTTTTTTTTTTTTTGGAGGAAAGGCAAGTAATGTATGTTTGTTAGTGGGAGTTAGAAGTGTTGAACCTAAGACTAGATGATATTACTAATAAAAAAAAGATTGATATTCTGCAATTTACATTGTATCAGAGCCCATTGTTTCGTTTGGTGTCTTCTCTTGTTCTAGTTCAAGCCCATCTCAGTTAACTGATTTTGATTTTATTATCTTCACCTTTATTTTTATTTTTTTAAAGTAAAAGAACGTTAAGATGAAATTGGTGGCTTGCCAATTGTGGTCTTATTTTTTCAATTTTGCCATTTAATTGGAGGTTGTTGTGAGTTGGCCTTGGGGTTGATTGCGCGTCGTTTCGCTCATAAAAAAGGGCGCGGCTATTCGCAACCCTCTATTTTCTCCCATAGCCCACCACATTTCGGTGAGTGATTGTTGAAAATCATAAATAACATTTTGGTAAATAGCTATTGAAAATAAGATTATATTTCGGTAACTACATGTCGAAAATATGTTCAACTTTCGGTAACCAACTACCAAACATGCATTTTGGTAAATAGTTGTTGAAATAAATATCATATTTCGGTAACTGGATGCTGAAAATGTATCTCAATTTCGGTAACTAACTGTCGAATATAATTGAAAATTTTAACGGACTATGGGAGAAAATGAAGGGTTGCGAATAGCCGCACCCATAAAAAAACTCAGCCTTCTTGTGGACCACTTGTGGTCACGTTGCAAGAGAAACCACAAACAACCCCACCCACACCCCCCCCCCCCCCGGGTTGTTCACGTCTCAAACTCACCCTCCAGTTCCCTTCTCTCTCTCGCACACGCACATACGCAAAATATTGACGCAAGGACTAGTTAATGTTGGAAATAGTTTTATGCCTGTTAGAACATAATTTAAGACAAGCAAACATAAGTCAAGGAATGAATCTAGTCCACATTATTTTATTTTCAGGGATAACTCAAAAATATAAGTTGAATCTCGATGGTCGAAATTCTGTATATTTCTTGGCGCGTGACCTTTCTCTTGGACGAGTCTTCAAGACCTAATTAACCTCTCTCTCATTTTCACTGCGGAAAAGTCTATTGAGTACATACCATAGGTACATACATCGTGTACATACACGTTTTGGACCAATATTGGGTCCCAAAAAACTAATCCGAGCCGCTCATTTTATTCAAAATGGATTGTTTAGGGTTTCTGAAAAAAATAAACTCAATCCCATGTCTGTAAAAATGTTTACAAAACATCTAACCTTGCTTCATAATTCAGGCTTCGTTTGTGAATAAAAGTTTGATGTTTTGTATATGCATGCCTTTACCGATTTTAGATAGAGTTTATTTTCTACAGGGATCTTAAACAACCCATTTTGAACAAAATGAGCGGCTCGGATTAATTTTTTGGGACCCGAGATGGGTCAAAAATGCGTATATAAGTGATGCATGTACCTATGTAGATGTACCTCTAGCAAAGCTGTTTTCAATACCATGACAATTGTTCGGGAAAAAGTTTCATGTTTTTTTTTGTTTTTTTTGGAGGAGAGGCAAGAATGTATGTTTGTTAGTGGGAGTTTGAAGAGTTGAACCTAAGACTAGATGATATTACTAATAAAAAAAGATTGATATTCTGCAATTTACATTGTATCAGAGCCCATTGGTTCGTTAGGTGTCTTCTCTTGTTCTAGTGCAAGCCCATCTCAGTTAACTGATTTTGATTTTATTATCCTCACCTTTAATTTTTTTTAAAGTAAAAGAGCTTGCCAATTTTGGTCTGATTTTTTCAATTTTGCCCTTTAATTGGATGTTGTTGTGGGTTGGCCTTTGGGCTGATTGCGCGTTGTTTCGCTCATAAACAAATTCAGCCTTCTTGTGGACCACTTGTGGTCACGTTGCAACCCTTCCGGTTTTGTTCACGTCTCAGACTCTCAAATCCTCCAAATAATTGTTCCCCTCTCTGTCTCGCACACGCACATATGCAAAATATTGACGCAAAGCACTAGTTAATGTTAGAAAATAGTTTTATGCCTGTTGGAACATAATTTAAGACAAACAAACATAAGTCAAGGAGCCATGGGTGTTGGCCATCTCAAGACTTAGATCTACGGCTTTGTAACGTTTTTTTTTCGTCTTATGATCTTTATATGCCGTTTATTAGGCAAATGACATTTATGTTCGTTTTTATTTAATGCATGAATTTTCGTTTGACCAAAAAAAAATAATAATAAGTCAAGGAATGAATCTAGTCCACATTATTTTATTTCCAGGGATAACTCAAAAATATATATATAAGTCGAATCTCGATGGTCGAAATTCTGTATATTTCTTGGTGCGTGACCTTTCTCTTGGAAAAGTCTTCAAGGCCTAATTAAGCTCTCTCTCATTTTCAGTACGGAAAAGTCTATTGAGTACATACACATAGGTACATACATCGCGTACATACGAGTTTTGGACCAATATCGAGTCCCCAAAAATTGATCTGAGTCACTCATTTTATTCAAAATGGATTGTTTAGGGTTCCTGAAAAAAACAAACTCAATCCAATGTCGGTAAAAATGTTTACAAAACATCTAACCTTGCTTTATAATTCAGGCTTCGTTTGTGAAGAAAAGTTCGAGGTTTCGTATATGTCTTTACCGATTTCAAATAGAGTTTATTTTCTTCAGGGACCGTAAACAACCCATTTTGAACAAAATGATCGACTCGGATTAATTTTTTGGGATCCGAGATGGGTCAAAAATTAATGTGTATATAAGCGATGCACGTACCAGTGTAGATGTACCTCTAGCAAAGCTGTTTTCAATATCATGACAATTGATCGGGAAAAATCTTCATGTCTAATTAAGATATCTCACATTCTACCCACGAGATCCCTTTGGTCTGTCTATTCACTGCTGTGTTTGTAGTGCCTTGTCAAGTGCTTATATACTGTCATGGAAAAATATCCATGGCCACAAAAAGCTGTCTTTTTTTCCACAAGCCGCCTCTCTCTAAGTCAATTAAAACGGAACCTTGAAACACTCTTTCAGAATACAATCGAGTCCAAGAAAATACATCATGTGATCAATGGTGAACCCAGGATTTGTTCGAACCGGAGGCACCTAGTATTAAGGAAAGATTAAAATTAAGCATTCCTTAGTACTCCCTCCGTCCCATAATGTTTGGCATTTTCAGGAATGCGTGCCATTTTTAAATTGCATATATCTTTCAATCCATAATGTTTTAGGCGATTTTTTGAACTTTGTTTAATAGAACAAATTAAACTCTATCAAACAAGATCCATATTGCTTATAAAAAACATTATGGATTAAAAGATATAGTGAATTTTTTCATGAGGCTGGAATAGTGAAAGTGCCAAACATTATGGGACGGAGGGAGTATTATTAATGGTAACCTTAAGGAAAGATTAAAATTAAGTATAAATTATGTAAAACTGATTGTAAATCTCCATCATTAAATAAAAAACAGTAACCAATTAAATAAAGTCCTTACTAGTTTTCCCAAACAATCAAAAAATATCTCACTAACCTTGGCGAGGACATATTAAAAACACACCTAATTTATTTAATCCCAATTTGACTATTCATATGCAAAATACTACTTCCGATATATAATTTAATTATAATTTCCTATCTGAAAACTGGACCTCCAATTTGAACTTGTAATGGTCAATATTTTACAGTCCGGCCAGACAGGCCCTCGTGAAGTATTAATTATATATGTGGTGTGACTGCAAACGACTTGGACTTTGAAGAGGTGCCACAGCTAACTGTTTGGCAGGAATTGGTTCACAGAGGAAGGACTATCGCTAGGAAGAATAACGGAGAAGAAGAAAAACTTGGGAGTTCTGTGGGGTCACGTGACCCACAAACTTTTGTTTCTTTAGCTGACCTGCTGCCCTCTATGCAACAGTGTTGACGCCACAAATCCCCGTTATAAACAAAGAAGAATCTATCTCCTAACAAATCTAACCATCCATTGCTGCAGCAAGAAGCTCTTCCCGAAATTGGTAAAATGACTTCCACACCTGTATCAGTTTATTTTCTGATACTTTTATATTTTTGCTTGAAGCCCCTAGCCATGGCTGTAGATGAAAACCAGTTCGTGTACAATGGCTTCAATGGAGCCAATATTAGCCTTGAAGGGGTTGCAAAAATCCATTCCAATGGTCTTTTGCAGCTAACCAACAGTTCAAAGCATAACATTGGTCGTGCTTTCTACCAGCTTCCGGTTAGATTTCATACATCTTCGTCCACGTTAAACCAAGATCTTTCATTTTCCACCCATTTTGTTATTGCCATTGTTCCTGGGGTACCAAATCTGAGTGGTCATGGAATGGCTTTCTTCATCTCACAATCTATGGATTTCAACAAAGCTGTAGGTAGCCAGTTTTTTGGGCTCCTCAATTATTCTGACAATGGGCTCCCTTCTAACCATCTGTTGGCAATTGAGTTCGATACCATCGAGAATTCTGAATTCAATGATATAAACGATAACCATGTTGGAATTGATGTTAACAGCTTAAAGTCAAATGCATCTGCAACCGTCACGTATTACTCCAACAGGGAACGGAAAAATCGAAGCTTGGAACTTGCAAGCGGGAGTCCAATGCACGTTTGGATTGAGTATGATGGGTTTGAGAATGTAGTCAATGTAACACTAGCACCTATTAAGAGCCCGAAACCAGATCAGTCTCTCCTGTCAACACACATCAACCTTTCTTCAATTCTATTGGATTTCATGTATATTGGTTTCACCGCTACTACAGGAGCAGTTTCAGGGAACCACTATGTTCTTGGTTGGAGCTTCAATAAAAGTGGGAAAGCACAAGGCCTAGAAATTTCAAAGCTTCCTCCACTTCCTCATCAAAGAAAACCCGGTCAAGGAATTACAGTTCTAGGAATTAAAGTTTCAGTGACAACGATATTCATTGTGCTGACTATCACAATTGCAGGGACATTTTACGTGTTGAGGAGGAAAAAGTATGAAGAAATACGTGAAGATTGGGAGGGGAATATGGCCCTCATAGGTTTTCCTATAAGGATCTCTTCAAAGCAACCAGAGGTTTCATAGACGAAGAGCTTCTTGGAGCAGGAGGTTTCGGAAAGGTTTATAGAGGAGTACTTCAATCTTCGAAGGAACAAGTGGCAGTCAAGAAAGTCTCCCATGATTCAAAACAAGGGATGAGGGAGTTTGTTGCCGAAATCGCTAGCATGGGACGGCTAAGGCACAGAAACTTGGTGCAGCTCCTTGGCTATAGCCGACGGAAGGGAGAGTTGCTCTTGGTCTATGATTATATGCCAAATGGAAGCCTTGACAAGTTCCTATTTAGCAATGAAAAGCCGGTCCTTAACTGGGCACAACGTTATCGTATCATTAGAGGAGTAGCATCCGCCCTTCTGTATCTGCACGAAGAATGGGACCAAGTTGTTCTTCACAGAGACGTGAAGGCTAGTAATGTTCTATTGGACGCTGATCTAAACGGAAGGCTAGGGGATTTTGGTCTTGCTAGATTATATGATCATGGAGCAAACCCAGAAACAACCCATGTGGTGGGGACACTTGGGTACCTTGCACCAGAGTTTACTAGAACCGGAAAGGCAACAACAAGCACTGATGTGTTTGCTTTCGGTGCATTCATTCTCGAAGTAGCTTGTGGAAGGAGGCCCATACAGCTACAACAGTTGCCTAACAAGGTGATTTTGGTTGATTGGGTTTTCGAGAAGTGGAAGGAGGGAGCGCTTCTCGAGACAAGTGATCCTAGATTGGGAGGAGATTATTTGGAGGATGAAATTGAGTTGGTTTTGAAACTAGGCCTACTTTGCTCAAGGTCTAATGCAGTGACAAGACCTAGCATGCGGCAAGTGATGCAATACCTTAATGGAGATGCCCTATTGCTAGAGATAATTCACGATAGCACAAGTATTGATACAACAAGTCTAGGTAATGAAGCATATTCTGATTTTGTTATGTCATTTCCATCAACCGTTGTGAAGTCTTCTGCCCCTTCTATAGCTAGCACAGAGTCAATACTCACTAGCGGTCAAAAAATTTGAAAGTTTCCAGCGCCTTGGATGATGCTAGTGATGCAGGTGCGTATTAATGCTTATGGGAAATAACGTATTATTATTATGCTGAGAAAACTTTTTAGCTTCTGGTCAAAGAGTCTAGTTATTTTTGTATTTTTTTTTATGAATCTTTCTATCATTTCCCATGAGTCTGGTTCTCTTTTATTTTATCTACAAGTCTTCCTAGTTGTTTGGAGTCAAAGTCTTGTTTTCCGTTTATTTAGAGTCTTGAAAATGTAATTGCTTTTATTCCTATTCTTGGAGGGATTTTCAAGATATCTATTGAAGCTTTAGCCATGAATGAAAAGGAGTTTGAGTTGATTATTGAATTATTGTGCAAGTGCATCTTACTTGGAGTGAGTGATTCCTCTAACAATCAAGTGGGTGGCCTGGTTGCATTGAGTGACATCTGCGATTAGTAGCATTGAATGACAACCGCTACACCCGATTGAGTGGCATCCCGGAACTATCCTAATCTCACGGGCCTCTGCCTACATCCAGGGGCGGACCTACTCAATGGCAAGAGGGGTCAGGTGACCCCACTGGGTTGGAAATTATGTTAGGATAGCTATATGTAATTTGGTTATTTTGATAATTTTGCCTCAAGAGAATTCATACTTTGCCCAGATTTCTCAAGAATATTACAATCTTTGCCCCAACATATGGTTGTCCCATAAAACTTGAGAATGATTAGCTTCTAGTCCACCTCCGAGTACAAACTCACCCACACTTTGTACACTCTCTCATTTTGAGGAAGGCAAAGTAACACCATGATCATTTTCTGGTAAAATTTAATTCCTGGGCTCCAATTTGGAAGCTATAAACAGGAAAAAAAAAAAATTTAACAACAAATATAAACTTGAATTTTAGTGGGTGCAAATTTGACTATCGCTCAGACTGACTTTTGGGGGTTAGCTTTAGGAATTATATATAGCTCAGCAAACTTGAATGATTTGTGGATTAACAAGTCAAACTAAATTTTGCATAATAGATAAGTTTTTCTCCTAAGGCTCGATTGCATGAATGATGATTACAAGTATTTAAAAATATAATTAAAATTATTACTAAAATATCACTCTTCTGCATTTTTATAAAAAGCAGTATTAAGCTCTCTTACTAATTTTATGTATAGGCATAGGATATGTAAGAGTATGTTTGGTTGGATGGAATCAAGGTTGGAATGGAATAGTCATTCCAATGATTTACTTATTCCAATGTTTGGTTTACCATTAAATAATGGAATGAAGATTCCAAATGGAATCACTATTCATCTTAATAAAGGAATTGTCACTCCATCCAAAAAACTAAGGAATTATTTTTCTATTTCTTTGTCACACCAAAATTACTAGTGCCACTCCAACATTCACTATTGCCACACCAAAATTACTATTGCCACTCCAAAAATTACTATTGTCACTCAAAAAATTGCTATTGTCACACTATTCCATTGGAGATGAGAATGACAATTCCTAAGCACAACCAAACATGAGAATGTGAATGATTATTCCATTCTCAATTCCTCCAATTCTATTCCATTCTTAATTCCATTCATATTCACATTCCATTTCATCAAACCAAACGCACCCTAAGAGTTTGAAAAATTAGGAGCCCTCAAATTTTGATAAAATTGGGCTTCGAATGTGACTGCATTCTCAGCATATGCTTAAAATCGGCAGTGGTTCCATAATAAGTTCACAGAGTTGTTGAGTTATATGCATTATATTGTGAGCTATTTGTATTCTTTATGTTTAGTTTAAAATTTGACCCCAATGACTTAAAATCCTAGGTCCACCCCTGCCTACATTAGCTAGATCTTGGTGTTTTTTAAGAGGAAATGGATAATGCTATATCATGGTGTTTTTTTTTTGGAGGAAAGACAAGAAATGCTAGTTTGTTAGTGGGAGTTAGAACTTAGAAGAGTTGAACTTAAGACTAGATGAATTTGGAACAAGCATGCAACTACTTGGCTAGCTTGCCACTTCATACTCTCTCCGTCCCACTTTGTTGTTGTGCATGTTTCCTTTTTGGCACCTCACAAAAAATTGTCTATATCTCACAATCTATAATATTTTTAATCATTTAAAAAACTTTGTTTAAAAAAAATTAATTTAAATTTATCAAACAAAATCCATATTAAATATATAAAATATTATAAATTAAGACCTATAGACCTCTCGAGATGTCCAAAAAAGGAAATAGGCATAACGAAATGGGACGGAAGGAGTAGTTTGAATGTGTGAGTCTAAAAAGAAGGATAGCTTCTATTGACTTTGAGGTATATAGCTATTTATCATATTTTGATATATCTGTGCACATGTCTTGACTTTGTTGCTCAAGTGTGCTCATGTAGTCTACTGTCTAGTCTAGATTTATTGCCTTAGCTATTAGAAGATCCTTAAAGATCACGTTCCTGTCCTATCATTGTACTCTAGATTGGATTATAGAGTTCAATAAGTAATCAATATTGATATTGCACTCATAAAAAAAAAATATTCATAAAAATATATCGATAATCTGCAATTTACATGGTATTAGAGCCCATTATTTTGTTTGCTGTCTTCCTCTCCTGATTGTCTCTTGTTCCAGTGCAAGCCAATCTGAGTTAGTTGATTGGTTTTGACTCACTTCTGAGTACTACATTGGTTTTCCTTCATAAGCCCTCTTTGACGTGTCTAGACCCGATAATCAGTGTAACTCTTGCACCCTTGCTCTGATATCTGTTTTCATTAGTCTTTTTCAACTAATATGGCCTCATCTGATATTGTTTAAAACATCTCCGTCAAATTCTCTGGTCTCAATTACACTCATTGGTAAGAAAACGAATCCCATAAAATCAAATGATCAAAGGGATGATGCCTTTGAAAAGTGAATGAATGGGATATGGATAACAGTAAAATCATTACCTAGATTGCAAACTCTGTTAGTGTCTCTATTAGAATGCAACTACGTAAATATGAGACTGCAAAACTAGTTCGGAATTTAGCGTTGTGTTCAAACTTACTACTTTGCTAGAACGTACAAGCTTGAGATGGATATTCGAGATCTTAAACAAACAAAAGGACAATCTGTCTCTAATTTTAACTCTGAAATGTCCATTATCTTTATTCTACTACTACCCAGAAGCTTGATGGTTTGGGCTTCGGCTTGCTTCTAACCTGGTTGGTGTACAGTGTGGTGAGACTGCTACTGTGAAACCACGGAGGCAGACGCCACGGACTTCGGTTTGCGTATCTTGATCCATTTCCAGTCTATATTTTTGTTCAATTTAGTTTCTGCAAATTTATTGATTTTGTTAGTTGTTTAATTTTCTCAGTGTTTCATTTGGTTCTGCATTTGATTAATAAATCAGTTTAGAAATTAAAGCACGAATTACCTCCCTGTGGTTTGACCGTTTGGCACATAATTTTTCTGTGTTTTATTAATAACCAATTCAGCTCTCTGTGGTTTTGGACTAAAGTGCAATAGTTACCTTTTCCATCTAAATTGATAGAATGTTGGCATCACATGTCACGCCCCAAAATGAGAAGTGACCGGCCATGAACTACAAGACCAAACCTCGTAGAACATGCAGCCTAAAAAGAAATTTTATAAAAACTCCCAAGCAAGATCCACCAAACAGTCAGCTATTTTTTTTTTTATTCAGAACATCTCCAACCAATAAATTTCACAAAAAGAATAGGGCACAAACATCCCATGAATCAAATAAAATCAAGTGATCCAACAATAATAAAAGAATCCAGATGTCTGACAAAATGATTCAAATGCGGAAGCGATTAATAAAATAAAAATATGATGAGACACCCTAAGGAGGTCAAACTAAAAGAAGTTCCCAAGATGCCGCCAAGAGTCCTTGCCTAAATCCCCGACTAGCCTGAAAAAGAAGTTAGAATAAATCCGTCAGCTGACGAGCTCAGTGAGTAGCAAAGCATGTATATTAAATACAGTTCCAAATTAGGGATCAAAATAATTTACCATGTCAACATAAATTTGGCATATGCGGTGAATAACAAAATAATCCATTAATCTAATTAACGATTCATCCGATAAGTCTTAATGGTGTTCTCAATCCAATCTCCAACAACAATGGTGAACCACAACCAAAATCAATAGTACCAAATGCCAGTGAATAAATATCTCAAAATTGAATCCAATATCGAATCTTAGAGTCACCACGAATAGGCAGCCCGTGAAACTTTTCCCAAAGAACGATCCGGTCAA
Organism: Rhododendron kiyosumense; assembly: GCA_019656275.1. Lineage (NCBI taxonomy): Eukaryota > Viridiplantae > Streptophyta > Magnoliopsida > Ericales > Ericaceae > Rhododendron > Rhododendron kiyosumense. Next base: position 14,392 of record BPLS01031699.1, on the reverse strand, counting down.
TAACAACCGTTGAGCATTAGGGTCACCGCCCTAATCCGGTCTCTTCCCTAATGGCCAGAGTCACCCGCACACAGAGGATTAATTTCCCTGGACTTCCAAATATGTTCCCATCAATGTCCACAAAGTTCTCACCAAAAAATTATTCAATCAACAAATGGTTTCACCAATCCGCATGCCAATTTCAAGAACCAAATAAAACAAATACATGTTCCCAATTTCAATTATCAATTTTCTAAAACAATAATTTAAGGGATACAGGAAAGTTCGCAAATACGTAACATGCTTAACCACTCACTTGGGTCCAAAAAGTATTAATGCGATCAAACAACGCAAAAAGAGGCTAACCTGTAAAAAATAACAAGCACGAAATGACTATCCATCCAAATATACACTACGAAAATATATACCGATACCACCAACTATTTAAATAAACCTAACTTAATCTTAATTTCCACCACCAAAAATCCTCCAACAAACTCCAAGAGCAAAGCCTAATTCCACTTGTTTCCCTTCCAAAAATCAATTGTCTGCACCTAAACTATGTATATGCCACATGTACGCACGAAAACAAAATCAAAGCACAAGGCCATTTGATTCCTTCTACGGTTCTACCACCGTTATTATCAAATCCACAGTCAAACTTCCTATCTCAAACGTTCTCTCCAAATATAACCCTACTTTGTGTATATATCTCCTAAAAAATGACTTTACAAAACTACCCACTTAACACACGTTGAACCCTAAATTATAGCTAAGTAGTTAAATAGAATTTAAACGGTTAAATAGCAAAACAAATTTATTTATAATCCAATCCATCCTAATACAAAAATTTAGAATTACCATCTAGTAACACTATTTTACCCACAAACAATCTCATAGTCCAGAGGTTACAATCATGTCAACAATACCCATAGTGCAATAAAAAATAATTAATTGCGACCCAACCAATACACCCAATTAAATAATGGCCAAATTAATTAATAAAATAAATTAAAATTGAAGGCCGTAACATCACATGCCCCTACTACGTCTATTGAACTAGAAATGTACTTTTTCTCCTAAAGTGATATAATTAAAAGACAATTACACCGTTGTGGGTCATCTTCCCAAATTTAGTTTCTGGCTTCCTTTTTCCACCCTGTTGTTTACATCCTAAAATGTGCCACCCAATGAGAAAATTACACGTGACACCGAGTGATGCGTTGGCCATACGGAACATGTCCCAATTAGGCCTGAAATACAGGGGATTATGGAGTTTAATGGTTATGCCATTTTAATACTAAACAGTATGGTTTTGATATAAACCGATGTCGTTTGGACAACAATTAGTGATAATTTTAGAAAGTGATTGGATTCAGCCGTTGATTAAAACCTTATGATCATCAAACGGTTCCATCACTGTCTTAGCTTATAACTGGAACTGGATGCAATTGAGGGAATCATTTGGGAAGCCAGACGTGTTACATTAATTCACGTTGCTTAAAAACAGGAGAACCATGATCCAGAAAATGGCCACGAACACCGTTATCGAAGCATGAAGGGAGAGAAGGAATTCTGAAAATATCAAGGTAACCGTTTGAAGGCCCTCCTCAACCGATTTATGTGGCAAACGTGGGCATCAATCGAAGACGTGGAGATCGAAGGCAAGCCTAACATCTATAAATAGAGGAGTAAAGCAAAGAGAGAAAGCCCCCACAAAAATTCATATCATCTAACAATTCATACAAAATGATTGCTCAGAGATCTATCATAGATTAGTATTTAGTTTAGTTTAGAATATGATCTTTTTGTAAGTTGAAGGCTTAGTTGCATGTAAGACTACTTTTGATTAAATTCAAGTTCTCTTATTTTCTTTTAAGTTTTTTCTTACCAAAGAATAGTCGTTTGTAAGTCTACTTTTGATTAAATTCAGTGTACTTATATTTCTGCATTATTCTTGATAGAATTTTAAGAGTGTTTGCATACAAACTTACCTTTGATTAAATTCAGGTTTGTTTGTGTTCAATCATCTTTTCTAATTCGAAGTGCGTCAATCTTTTATTTGGTTGATACCTTAAGGAAAAATTCTCTTAATTAAGGTAATCGAATGAATAACACAGTTGCCTGATTTAAATTAATTGTTTCAAATCAATTTGGAAAGAATAATTTCTTCTTTGAAGTTATTTCTTTTCTGGCACGCCCGCACACAATCATTTGCCATTTGATTGAGCTAATTCAGCCCAAACACTTGTACAGAAAAGGGAGCAAACCCTTACATTGCAAAGTTTATATCCGCTTAGAAGAATCGATCAACATTGAGAGATCAACCAACGTTGTTCATCGGCACTTGGCCATTGCACGTCTACACTATTCGTTGGTGCTCCGACTACCTCTACGCCACTGCATTGACCCACGGCCATAACCTGGGTCTCTCTCTCTCTCTCTCTCTCTCTCTCTCTCTCTCTCTCTCTCTCATACACATACATACACACACACACATCGATGGGTGTGTCCATTTATACGAGTATTAGGGCTTTTTATTTAACTGTATTTTAATCTTCGGAATGTCAATTTGGAGCCCACTATGACTAGTGAAGGGTTCCTCTATTTCCCCAATTTTAAATCCATGAATTACATCTAGTCTAGTACAATGCTTCCCTCACTTCTCTGTTCTATACATGTTTCTTGAACAAACAAATATTTGGTCAAAAATTGAACCACCATTTTAATTCAAATTGGATCTAAGAATAGTTGGACTAAAAATTAGAAAAAATTGTTGTCCAATTCATTTTCACGTGTGAATGTGGGGGTCGGTAGGCTCTGTTCTAAATGGCGGCCACCTAGGCGCTTGGAGGTGCCCTGCCGCCACGCCAATAGCCCTTGGCGTTTGATTTGGCGCCCAGGGAGGTTTGGCAATGTTTGGCAGCCGCCTAGGCGGGCTTGGCGGGTCTTGGCGGCGGCGTCTTTGGAGGCCTAAAAAAAATATATAAAAAATAATATGAGGGAGGTGAGCGAAGCCCTACTACTTATGTCTTATTCAACTTATTTGCTAGTTGCTACTACTTAATTTCATTTGGGTTTATACTTTAAAGTTTGAACTTGCATTATGGATACATGGAATATAGTTTGATTGGATAATGGTTTGTTAAAAAAAAAAAAAATCCGCCGAATTGCTTGGCGCCGCCTAGGCGGCTTGGCGCTTGGAGGTGGGTCTCCCCCGACTACCGCCAAGCGCCATTTAGAACATTGTCGGTAGGTAGAGAGAGAAATGAAGCAGTTGAGGGATAATGGGTCAGAAGGAGGCGGTGGAACTATGGAAGGAGGCAGTGGATCTGAACTGTGAATTATTGTGTCGGTGATGGTGATTGGAGAGAGAGAGAGAGAGAATGAATGGGTACATTTGGGTTGCTCTGTACTCCGTATTTACAAATTGGGAGAGAATGGGTACACAGCAAATTAGGATGTATCTAAAAGGGACAGGGGCATTATAGTAATTTCAACAATTTCTGTTAACGGTGTTAGCTCAGAACTTTAGCCCGAAACCACGAGGAGGTGAATTGGTCATTTTTCAACGTTAGGGAGGTAATATGCAAAAGGTCTAAACCACAGAGATAATCTGTACACCTCTCTACTTTGATTGATTTTACCCCAACTGTTATTGTACTTCACGAATTCTCAGTTTTCACTTTCCTTACTATATCAATCAATGCTGCAACGCCTGATTCAAGGAGTTTTACAACGAGAACAAAAGCTAAGGAAAATAAATACTTATTTTTTAAATAAATACATATTTGTTGAATTAAAGGTGATGTACGGTGAAAGAATGACCTGTCTCGTAAATAGAGAAATAAGTATTTAAAAAATAAGAATCGTTGTGGAACGCAAAAGTTTTTCAAAATATTGACACAAACGCTTTCCGCTGCTGCCCCACTTTGCCGTTAGGCAAGGACCTGGTACCATCCATCAATGATAAACCGGAGGGAACCAGATCGCCTAGCCTAGCTGTTAGGCCAAAAACCGACGTACCCAGCAGAAAAACGCCGGTGACGAAACCAATCGAGACGAACAGGAAACAGTGAACGGAGAATACAGAAAAGGGAGAGGAGTAGGGACAAAAGAAAGATAGAGGGGGGGGGGGGGGGGTGTGTGTGCTGGGGGAGGAGGAATTGGAGGGCGCCCCCCTCCCCCAAGCACCCCGCGGAAAAATCACCAGAAAACACCCAGGCGGTTCAACTTCTACAGAGAGAGAGAGAGAGATAGAGAGATCCAAAGTTTACTTGATTACATATGAATGTATAAGGACTAAGGAGTTATAATGGTTATTGAAATCTTGCAGAAGATCTATGCTTCCTTGAAGTAGTGTTCAAGAATATTTGTTTTCTATATAAATGCTTGACTCACAATTATGTTTGAATCAGAATGGTGTGATGTTGTCCACCAATGGAGAACATCAGCCAACGGTATGTTTAAAAGGTCATAGTGGCCTTTGATGTGTGTACACGCAAGAAAGACACATTTAATTGACCATTTTACGATGTTCTGTTAGGTAGTTGCGTTATCTTAAAAGTAATTATATGCAGTTTGGAGAATAGGAAGAGAAGCACCGGGCCAGTATTGCATCTTCAATACTGCATTGTTTTGATGTGCATTTTGACAACCCTCGAACGGCAACTTTCGTTCAATCTACTAAGGGGATCAGGATTTGTTTGCTTATTTTGTATTGCAATGTCCATAGATCATTGATGGGTTGTTCCATTGACAGCATTTGAAGCCACTCTTGCATATTTGATGAACTTTCGCATCAACCCGCGAAGTCAGAAAACTTTTGTCCAGTGTATTCAGGAGATCGAATTTTTCAGTGGTCTTTGTATTATAATGTTTGTCATGTATCATCAGATCTTAAATGAGTTCAATGACCTATTTAAAGACATGGTGACATGCTATGCTTATTTACTCTTGGACTTGTTAAATTAGGAGAAAGAAAATTACCATATAGAACTTGTATGTGGATGCGTATGTGTGCCCTTGTATGGGAATTGGGAGACCTCTAGAGGTTATATGTTTTTTTTTTTGACAAAAGGGAGAAGATTTTATTAATCTGAGAGGCGGAAAAACGCCTAAACATCAGAGAGAGGGGGAACCCCATGGGGCAAGGTATTTGTTTAGTTAAGTTGAAGCTAAAATTAATTACTGTTGAGATTCAGCACATGGGTTAGCGTGGAAAAAGTTAATAAAACATTAGTATTAAAAAAAAATCTGTTGGTACCTTTCTACCACAAAATTGATGACTTTAGCTACATAAGTAACATATATATATTTGAACTTTTTGTATTATTTCTTGAGTAATTGAAATCATGTAAATTGGAATGAGGCACTTTTACTAGTATCATTTAAGTGTGCTCGTGGTGCTCACTGTACAACAAGTATGAAATGGATGATGATAACGAGTAGAACAGCAGTAATAATCAGTCCATGTCACAACCGACGCTGCACGATGTAATAGATATACATTGCACGGTGTCATTGAAACACCGTGCAGTGTCTCCTGCTACCTGCAGTCCACCACCATCATTTAAAAGCACGCGTGGTATATCCAGTAACTCGTACGACATTTCCTGAACATCGATCGTACGGCTTACTTCTGTCATTTGTTCCAGAACAGCTCTCTACTTTCAAAAATGAAATGAACCACGAATCAGAAAACAATTCCTGTTTCCCTCATCCTTTTCGATTCATTATAAAAACAGTTTATTAGTTCATTTAATCTTTGAAAATGAGGCTTGGAGGGCCTTCTTTGAATATTCATGAGTGTTTAAAATGACTTTAGGAGGATCACTCCTGTAAAGCAATGCTCTGAGATACCCCTGCACAATCTCCAAATGATATCAATGGAACACACGACAGATAAATACGACCCGTAAGCTAAACAAATCAACAGAGTAAAGGGAGAATCCAGGAACAGAACACCGCGAGGTGTAACGGTTCCGGTGCAGTCACTGGTTTCTGTTCTGTTTGTTTTTGAAAATCATTTTTTAGTTAACACTTAACACAAAGAGGCTAAGCGTAACTGCAGAAAGTCCCCTCAGGGGCTAAGACCGAGTTTAGCCTAAGGAACTTGCTTTTATACCTTTTGAGCTCGAATGTG
>BPLS01031694.1:0-31296 GCA_019656275.1 Rhododendron kiyosumense | reverse complement strand
ACCAATTTGATCATTTTCTAGAGTAATTGAATTTGCATGCCTCACTCTGCGATGCGATTACCTGTGCAGCTTTTGTTTCACTTTGTACCGTTACAAATAACAAGGGGTTTACAATATGTAGGGCTAACCTACTTTATATTGATTTGGGTGTTTCTAGAGCAATGAACTGTTTGCTCTTTTCCTCGATGAAACAATGACATACTCTTCTGCGATATTTAAGGTCAGAATTTTGTTTATAGTTTGTCTCCACGTATAACTCTTTTTTCGCTGTTCTTTCCACTTATTATATTGTCTTATGACTCATTTCCATGTTATTTTTCTAGTCTGAAGACGAAGACTTGAAAGTTGCACAGATGAGAAAAATCTCTCTTTTGATAGCAAAGGTGACGCTTATGTTGAAAAATGACCATATCGGTTTGGGTTGACATATTTGTTAATACTAGTGTTATGATTGACCAACCTAGGCAAGAATTGATAAGGAACATGAAGTCCTTGAGATTGGATGTGGTTGGGGAAGCTTGGCTGTTGAAGTTGTCAAGAGGACGGGATGCAAATACACTGGCATCACTCCATCTGAGGAGCAATTGAGATTTGCTGAAATGAAAGTGAAGGAAGTTGGCCTTCAGGTGATTACTGTTGAAATATTTAAGTAGTTGTTATGAGTCTTGTCCCACATTGATTAAACAAGTCTTGTATCAAGTTATCTCTTAATATAAATAATAGTTATTTGTGTTAGGGTTTATTAACACCCTATACACTTTTCTTATTCTCCCAAACAACATGGTATCAGAGCCACCCTTAATCCAACCCTAAACCTAATCATAATCGTAACCCACACCCCACCACCCATCATCACCACACTGTTACTGTTTACCGCGAGTACTGTTCATCGCGGTACTGTTCACTCGAGCACTGTTCATCACGGTACTGTTCATCGCGGGTACTGTTCACCTTGAAATCCCCTTTGATACCCTAACCCCATGCACCAAACCCATTCGAAATTGCTGAACAACCTTTGGAACTTTAAAAAACCGTAATCGAACCTTAATCACCCCCCCCCCCCCCCATCGAGCCCGAATCAACCCTCATTCACTATAATCAACTCTCAAAACTCCTAAATATGGTTTGAATCCCCCTGAATCGTGTTCAAAACAGCCTAGCATCCCACGATTTATGTTTGAAATTGTCTAAAAGGTTTTCGCTGGCAGCCAGATTTGTCTCATGTTGTTCATTTAGTGTTTCTAGCCTTGTTCGGATGGGATGAGTCACATGCATCTCGATTTATGTATTGTTTTCTGAGGTATCGATCTAAATCTCGATTTGTTGCTGTCTATGTCGCCTATTGGTTGGTGTTCTCGATTGGTTACCGTCGGTAGTATGAATGTTTGGATTATTGAGGCCTGTTGATTTTAGTATTGTTATTAGCAAGTATTGTTCCATGATTTGTTTATGGTTGTCGACTTGTTGGTAGACGAAGTTAATCTTCGGATGTTTGGTTGATCGCATATGATCTTGTGCTGTTGATGATGTTGGGTGATCGTCTGGTTTGGTGATTTGTTGGTAATTGTTGATTCTATTAGTTGGTTCTTATTGGTGGTTGTTAATTCAGTGCAATGGAGGAGAGTGGTGAGTTTGCTTCTGATTTTCGTGGTCGAGATTATGGGTTCAGTGATAGGGTTTTTGGTGGTCGTTACCCTAATTCTGACACTCGTTGTGTAAGCCATGAGTTTGGTCAAGATGGTAGTAGCAATCGTCGTCGTGGTTGTGTTCCTCAACATTGCACCTATTGTAATGGCAACAATCATACAGTTGAGTATTGTTGGGATCTTCATGGTTGGCCTTCTACTCGGCCGGTTACTCATTCTACTGATGCCACAGTGACTATTTCTGCGGAATAGTACCAACGCCTTGTGTCACTTCAGACAGGTTCCTCCATTGCAACGCTAACTCAGACAGGTTCTTCCGTTGCGTTTGTTGCATCTTCTTTTTCTTCTATTCCTTGGGTCATTGATTCTGGTACATCTAATCATATGACTGGTACATCTACTATTCTCTCTGGCTATCGGTCTATTGATAAACCATCTCGTGTTACATTAGCCGATGGCTCTACCACTGATATTACTGGTTTAGGTTCTATTTCTGTCACTTCTTCTTTAACTTTAGATTCCGTATTACATATTCCTCGTTTTCCATTAAACCTGATGTCTGTTAGTAAACTTACCAAATCTTTAAATTGCTCTGTCACATTCTTTCCCGGTGGTTGTGTGTTTCAGGATCTCAAGACGGGGAGGAAAATTGGTGGTGGTACTGAATGTGGTAGCATGTATTACTTTACCGACACTGTTCACCCTAGCTTTGTTGCTCTTCAGTCTTTGGTGACACCATATCAATATCATTGTCGTCTTGGTCATCCATCCCTTCAAAACCTTAAACGGCTGGTACTTTCATGTAGCCGTGTTAATGTTTTGCCATGTGAAGTCTGTGAGTTTAGTAAATATCATCGAGTGTCTTTTTATCCTAGGGTTGAGAGTCGTGTGTCTCGTCCTTTTCAATTAGTTCATTCTGATATTTGGGGTTCAATGCGTATTCCTAATGTCTTTGGCTTCCAATAGTATGTTATCTTTGTTGATGATTACTCTCGTGTCACGTATCTTTATCTCATGAAAGAGAGGTCAGAGTTGTCTTCTATTTTTAAGTCATTTTATACAGAGATCAAAACTCAGTTTGATACTTGTATTCGTATATTTCGTTTTGACAATGTAGGTGAATATTTTCATAATTCTCTTTCTAAGTTTTTTGATGATCATGGTATAATTCATCAATCTTCTTGTGCTCGGACTCCACAACAAAATGGAGTTGCCGAACGCAAGATTAGGCATTTATCAGAGGTTATGCGTGCTTTGTAATTCCAAATGCAACTTCCTAGGTCTTATTGGAGTTATGCTGTTCTTACAGCATGTTATTTGATCAATCGTATGCCATCTAGAGTCCTAGGCAGTCAGATACCCTATACGGTTTTATTTTCTGGTCAGCCTCTTCACTCATTACCCCTACGAGTATTTGGGTACACCTGTTATGTTCATACTCTTGATCCTGACCGGGACAAACTTGATTCACGGTCGATTTGGTGTATTTTTCTGGGATACTCACGCACTCAGAAAGGGTATAAGTGTTACTCACTGTCTCTACGTCGTCATTTTGTTTGTGCTGATGTCACGTTTAATGAGTCATTACCCTTTTACTCGGGTCACCGTACTCCAGTTGACCTTCCTGAGACTGAATCTGTGTTTCCTGTTTGTGTACCATCTGTGTCACCCTTGCAGGTGTATGTTCGTCGGCAGAAAGTATTAACAGCCCCACCAGTGCCTTCTTCCGCGCCTCCTCCGTCTCAAGATCTTGTTCCACAACCACCGCCACCTCTACCACCTCCGCCTCCGCCTCCACCTCTACCTCTATCATCACCTGGTCTTCCTATCGCTCTTCGCAAAGGTATTCGGTCTTGCACTTCTCACCCTATTGATCAGTTTGTTTCCTATGCTCACTTGTCTCCGTCCCTTCGTGCTTTTACTACTTCTGTTTCGTCTATTTTTGTTCCTACTACTGTACGGGAGGCCTTATCTATTTTTGAGTGGCGGACAGCTATGGAGGCTGATATGTCTGCTCTACATGACAATGGCACTTGAGAGTTGGTTTCTCTTCCGCCAGGAAAGTCTACTGTTGGTTGTAGGTGGGTCTTTACGGTCAAATATCATCCTGATGGGTCTGTTGAGCGTTACAAAGCTCGTCTTGTTGCTAAGGGATATACTCAGACTTATGGTGTTGACTATGCTAAGACTTTTTCTTCCGTTGCCAAGTTTGGTTCTATCCGCCTTCTTATCTCCCTTGCAGCCAATCTTGGTTGGCCTTTATTCCAGTTGGATGTTAAAAATGCCTTTCTTCATGGGGATCTTCAGGAGGAAGTTTATATGGAGCAACCACCTGGGTTTGTTGCTTAGGGGGAGCGTAATCGGGTATGTCATCTTCGCAAAGCACTATATGGTCTTAAGCAGTCTCCTCGGGCCTGGTTTGGCAAGTTTAGTGATGTAGTTTTGAAATTTGGAATGAGTCGCTGTCAGTATGATCATTCGGTTTTTTCTCTCTCATCTGACCAAGGGAGAGTATTATTGATTGTTTATGTGGATGATATTATTATTACGGGCAATAATAAAAAAGGTATTGATGAGTTGAAGGTATTTCTGCAGAGTCAGTTTCATACCAAAGACCTGGGAAGGTTGCGATATTTCTTGGGTATTGGGGTTGCACGATCTAAAGATGGCATTAGTTTATCGCAGAGATAATATGTGTTAGATATTCTAGATGAGACTGGTTTATTGGGGTCGAAACTTGTCGATACTCCTATGGATCCTAATGTCAAATTGTGTGTTGATCAGGGGGAGCTGTTTTCTAGCCCTGACCAATATCGTCGCTTGGTTGGTAAATTAAACTATCTTACTATTACACGTCCAGATATCTCGTTCGCAGTTAGTATTGTGAGTCAGTTTATATCTGCTCCTCGTTTTCCACATTGGGAGGCTGTTCTTAGAATTGTAAAGTATCTCAAGGCTTATCCAGGACATGGTTTGTTTTATCGAGCTAATAGTCACTTACGTGTTGAGGCTTTTACTGACTCTGATTGGGCAGGAGGACCTTCTGACAGGAGATCTACTACAAGATATTGTGTTTTTCTCGGTGGAAACTTTGTCAACTGGAAGAGTAAGAAACAAACAGTAGTTGCATGGTCTAGTGCAGAGGCAGAGTATAGAGCAATGGCCCACACGACATGTGAGATTGTATGGGTGCGATCTTTTCTTGAGGAGATAGGATTTAGTGTGCAATTGCTAATGAAATTGTATTGTGATAATCAGGCAACAATTCACATTGCATCCAATCCGGTATTTCATGAGAGAACTAAGTATATTGAAGTTGATTGTCATTTAGTGCGTTAGAAGTTAGTTGATGGTGTTATAACTACTCCCTTTGTGTCTACAAGTGCTCAATTGGCTGACATGTTTACTAAGTCATTGTTCAAGCCCCGGTTAGAGTTGTTATGTAACAAGCTGGGACTTTGTGATATCTATTCTCCAGCTTGAGGGGGAGTGTTGGAATATTTAAGTAGTTGTTATGAGTCTTATCCCACATTGGTTAAACAAGTCTTGTATCAAGTTATCTCTTAATATAAATAATAGTTATTTGTGTTAGGGTTTATTAACACCCTATACACTTTTCTTATTCTCCCAAACAACATGGTATCAGAGCCACCCTTAATCCAACCCTAAACCTAATCATAATCGTAACTCACGCCCCACCACCCATCATCACCACATACTGTTACTGTTCACCGCGAGTACTGTTCATTGCGAACACTGTTCATCGCGGTACTGTTCACGCGAGCACTGTTCATCGCGGTACTATTCACTCGAGCACTGTTCATCGCGAGTACTGTTCACCTTGAAATCCCCTTTGATACCCTAACCCCATGCACCAAACCCATTCGAAATTGCTGAACAACCTTTGGAACTTTAAAAAACCCTAATCGAACCTTAATCACCCCCCCCCCCCCCCCCCATCGAGCCCGAATCAACCCTCATTCACTATAATCAACTCTCAAAACTTCTAAATATGGTTTGAATCCCCCTGAATCGTGTTCAAAATAGCCTAGCATCCCACGATTTATGTTTGAAATTGTCTGAAAGGTTTTCGCTGGCAGCGAGATTTGTTTCATGTTGTTCATTCAGTGTTTCTAGCCTTGTTCGGATGGGATCAGTCACATGTAGAGGTGGGTAATAGGTAATTTCGTGTCAATTTCGTGTTATATATCAAAATCTTATTTATAAAATCCCACAATGTTTTTCAACTTATCAAATCTTTCGTGTCATGTTCGGGTCGGGTCGTGTTCGGGTTGTGTTGTCATGTCAAAAAGTCCTACTTTTCGCTAAATTTTTATTTTTTTTAGTTGACAGTTTATCAAACTAATGTCCAATGTATATAATTACCCATAAAAATGTTTATTTTTAGCTCAATTATATGAATTTATTTTGTTTTTCGTGTCAGGCATGCCCACCCCTAGTCACATGCATCTCGATTTATGTGTTGTTTTATGAGGTATCGATCTAAATCTCAATTTGTTGCTGTCTATGTCGCCTATTGGTTGGTGTTCTCGATTGGTTACCGTCGGTAGTATGAATGTTTGGATTATTGAGGCCTGTTGATTTTAGTATTATTATTAGTAAGTATTGTTCCATGATTTGTTTATGGTTGTCGACTTGTTGGTAGACGGAGTTAATCTTCGGATGTTTGGTTGATCGCATATGATCTTGTGCTGTTGATGATGTTGGGTGATCGTCTGGTTTGGTGATCTGTTGGTAGTTGTTGATTCTATTAGTTGGTTCTTATTGGTGGTTGTTAATTTAGTGCAAAGGAGGAGAGTGGTGAGTTTGCTTCTGATTTTCGTGGTCGAGATTATGGGTTCAGTGATAGGGTTTTTGGTGGTCGTTACCCTAATTCTGACACTTGTTGTGTAAGCCATGAGTTTGGTCAAGATGGTAGTAGCAATCGTCGTCGTGGTTGTGTTCCTCGACATTGCACCTATTATAATGGCAACAATCATACAGTTGAGTATTGTTGGGATCTTCATGGTTGGCCTTCTACTCGGCCGGTTACTCATTCTACTGATGCCACAGTGACTATTTCCGCGGAAGAGTACCAACGCCTTGTGTCACTTCAGATAGGTTCCTCCATTGCAACGCTAACTCAGACAGGTTCTTCCGTTGCGTTTGTTGCATCTTCTTTTTCTTCTATTCCTTGGGTCATTGATTCTGGTGCATCTGATCATATGACTGGTGCATCTACTATTCTCTCTGGCTATCGATCTATTGATAAACCATCTCGTGTTACATTAGCCGATGGCTCTACCACTGATATTACTGGTTTAGGTTCTATTTCTGTCATTTCTTCTTTGACTTTAGATTCCGTATTACATGTTCCTCGTTTTCCATTAAACCTTATGTCTGTTAGTAAACTTACCAAATCTTTAAATTGCTCTATCACATTCTTCCCCGGTGGTTGTGTGTTTCAGGATCTCAAGATGGGGAGGAAAATTGGTGGTGGTACTGAACGTGGTGGCATGTATTACTTTACCGACAATGTTCACCTTAGCTTTGTTGCCCTTCAGTCTTTGGTGACACCATATCAATATCATTGTCGTCTTGGTCATCCATCCCTTCAAAACCTTAAACGGCTGGTACCTTCATGTAGCCGTGTTAATGTTTTGCCATGTGAAGTCTGTGAGTTTAGTAAACATCATCGAGTGTCTTTTTATCTTAGGGTTGAGAGTCGTGTGTCTCGTCCTTTTCAATTAGTTCATTCTGATATTTGGGGTCCAATACGTGTTCCTAATGTCTTTGACTTCCAATATTATGTTATCTTTGTTGATGATTACTCTCGTGTAACGTATCTTTATCTCATGAAAGAGAGGTCAGAGTTGTCTTCTATTTTTAAGTCATTTTATACAGAGATCAAAACTCAGTTTGATACTTGTATTCGTATATTTCGTTCTGACAATGCAGGTGAATATTTTCATAATTCTCTTTCTAAGTTTTTTGATAATTATGGTATAATTCACCAATCTTCTTGTGCTCGGACTCCACAACAAAATGGAGTTGCCGAACGCAAGATTAGGCATTTATCGGAGGTTATGCGTGCTCTGTTATTCCAAATGCAAGTTCCTAAGTCTTATTGGAGTTATGTTGTTCTTACAGCATGTTATTTGATCAATCGTATGCCATCTAGAGTCCTAGGCAGTCAGATACCCATATACGGTTTTATTTTCTGGTCAGCCTCTTCACTCATTACCCCTACGAGTATTTGGGTGCACCTGTTATGTTCATACTCTTGATCCTGACCAAGACAAACTTGATCCACGGTCGATTCAGTGTATTTTTCTGGGATACTCGCGCACTCAGAAAGGGTATAAGTGTTACTCACCGTCTCTACGTCGTCATTTTGTTTGTGCTGATGTCACGTTTAATGAGTCATTACCCTTTTACTCGAGTCACCGTACTCCAGTTGACCTTCCTGAGACTGAGTCTGTGTTTCCTGTTTGTGTACCATCTGTGCCACCCTTGCAGGTGTATGTTCGTCGGCAGAAAGTATTAACAGCCCCACCAGTGCCTTCTTCCGCGCCTCCTCCGTCTCAAGATCTTGTTCCACAACCACCGCCACCTCCACCACCTTCGCCTCCGCCTCCGCCTCCGCCTCCACCTCTACCTCTATCATCACCTGGTCTTCCTATCGCTCTTCGCAAAGGTATTCGGTCTTGCACTTCTCACCCTATTGATCGGTTTGTTTCCTATGCTCACTTGTCTCCGTCCCTTCGTGCTTTTCCTACTTCTGTTTCGTCTATTTTTGTTCCTACCACTGTACGGGAGGCCTTATCTGTTTCTGAGTGGCGGACAGCTATGGAGGCTGAGATGTCTGCTCTACATGACAATGACACTTGATAGTTGGTTTCTCTTCCGCTAGGAAAGTCTACTGTTGGTTGTAGGTGGGTCTTTACGGTCAAATATCATCCTGATGGGTCTGTTGAGCATTACAAAGCTCGTCTTGTTGCTAAGGGATATACTCAGACTTATGGTATTGACTATGCTGAGACTTTTTCTCCCGTTGCCAAGTTTGGTTCTGTCCGCCTTCTTATCTCCCTTGCAGCCAATCTTGGTTAGCGTTTATTCCAGTTGGATGTTAAAAATGCCTTTCTTCATGGGGATCTTCAAGAGGAAGTTTATATGGAGCAACCACCTGGGTTTGTTGCTCAGGGGGGGCGTAATCGGGTATGTCGTCTTCGCAAAGCACTATATGATCTTAAGCAGTCTCCTCAGGCCTGGTTTGGCAAGTTCAGTGATGCAGTTTTGAAATTTGGAATGAGTCGCTGTCAGTATGATCATTCGGTTTTTTCTCTCTCATCTGACCAAGGGAGAGTATTATTGATTGTTTATGTGGATGATATTATTATTACGGGCGATAATCAAAAAGGTATTGATGAGTTGAAGGTATTTCTGCAGAGTCAGTTTCATACCAAAGATTTGGGAAGGTTGCGATATTTCTTGGGTATTGAGGTTGCACGATCTAAAGATGGCATTAGTTTATCGCAGAGAAAATATGTGTTAGATATTCTAGATGAGACTGGTTTATTGGGGTCGAAGCCTGTCGATACTCCTATGGATCCCAATGTCAAATTGTGTGTTGATCAGGGGGAGCTGTTTTCTAGCCCTGACCAATATCGTCGCTTGGTTGGTAAATTAAATTATCTTACTATTACACGTTCAGATATCTCGTTCGCAGTTAGTATTGTGAGTCAGTTTATATCTGCTCCTCGTTTTCCACATTGGGAGGCTGTTATTAGAATTGTAAAGTATCTCAAGGCTCATCCAGGACGTGGTTTGTTTTATCGAGCTAATAGTCACTTACGTGTTAAGGCTTTTACTGACTCTGATTGGGCAGGAGGACCTTATGACAGGAGATCTACTACAGGATATTGTATTTTTCTCGGTGGAAACCTTGTCAACTGGAAGAGTAAGAAACAAACAGTAGTTGCACGGTCTAGTGCAGAGGCAGAGTATAGAACAATGGCCCACACGACATGTGAGATTGTATGGGTGCGATCTTTTCTTGAGGAGATAGGATTTAGTGTGCAATTGCCAATGAAATTGTATTGTGATAATCAGGCAGCAATTCACATTGCATCCAATCCGGCATTTCATGAGAGAACTAAGTATATTGAAGTTGATTGTCATCTGGTGCGTGAGAAGTTAGTTGATGGTCTGATAACTACTCCCTTTGTGTCTACAAGTGCTCAATTGGCTAACATGTTTACTAAGTCATTGTTCAAGCCCCGATTAGAGTTGTTATGTAACAAGCTGGGACTTTGTGATATCTATTCTCCAGCTTGAGGGGGAGTGTTGGAATATTTAAGTAGTTGTTATGAGTCTTGTCCCACATTGGTTAAACAAGTCTTGTATCAAGTTATCTCTGTTTGTTTCCGAAATGTAAACAATTGGCCTAGGAACAGCGAGTAATGCAGTTCTAGGCCTGATGCGGGCGTGCCAAGGCAGGTTTGCTGCCCAAATTCGTATTAAGGCCTGGATGCCTCAATCTGACTTCGTACAGACCATTGCGTACGGCCTAAGGGGTGAGTCCGTATGGAGGTTCGTGGTTTGCCTTGTCGGGCTAAGGACTTAATATTTCCTAATCGTGCGAAAAATGGAAAGAAAGGAAGAGCAAGGCCTAAAACAGAAATAAAAGGACTTTATTAACGGTTTAATAAAGTCTAGTTACAAGGAAATGAAAGGAAATAAAATCTAGGCCGGACTAGATTGGACTGAAAGATAAAATACTTTGCGGGAATGTAAAGATGATTGAAAAATAATTTGGGTAAGCCATGGGCTTGTTTGGTCGTGGACCGAAAGATAAAAGATAATTGAAATGTAAATTGGGTAAGCCGGAGGCTTTATGGTCGTGGACCGAAAGATAAAAGATAATTGAAATACAAGTGAAAGGTAAATTAGATAAGCCGTGGGCTTGATTGGTCGGGGGACCTTTGCCAAGGCCTTCCATTCTGGTATTTATAGGCATCAATCCAGGCCTTGAGCTGCTTCAAATGCTTCAATGCATGGCTGCCACGTGTCCCTCTTGAGCTGCTTCAAAATGCTCCAATGAGAGGCTATTCTTTGATAAAAACGTGCCCTTTACTCCAAGGAAATGGTAAAGGCCTGAAAAGCCCTTCTTTTCTGCATAAAACTGGTCTGGGTGAGCTGATTGTGAGCAACTTGCTTAGGTCAGCATGAATCATTTACCAGTAGCTCCAAGGAGCTGCATGTACGCCACCTGTCCTTGGCCTTGCATCATGCTGAAGGATGGGGTCCACTCAGACCTTAAGCTGTTTGTAAGCAGCTTACCCAGACCTGTCCAGCAGGAACATTCTAGGCCTTTGAGCTGCTTGTGAGCAGCTTAAGGCCTTTGAGCTGCTTAGGACGTCTCCATGCATGGCTGCCATGTGTCCTTGGTCTTTGCTTCATGCTGAAGAATGGGGTCCCACCAGTTCAGACCTTGAGCTGCTTGTGAGCAGCTTACCCAGGTCTGCCCAGTAAGAACATTCTAGGCCTTTGAGCTGCTTGTGCAGGCCTAAGCTGCTTGTGAGCTGCTTGGGATGTCTCCATGCATGGCTGCCACGTGTCTTGGTCTAGTTGAGCTGTTTGCATGCATGGATGCTTGTAAAAAAGGGATATTTGGGCCCACCAAGGCCAAAAACGCAGGCCCGGTTGAGCTGTTTGTGAGCAGCTTGGCCTTTGAGCTGCTTGAGCAGCTTGTTAGGAAGAAGCTTCTAGGCCTTTGAGCTGCTTGTGAGCAGCTTGGCCTTTGAGCAGCTTGTTAGGGAGAAGCTTCTAGGCCTTTGAGCTGCTTGTGAGCAGCTTGGGGCCTTTTCCTACCAATTAAAGGCCATATGTGACACTTGTATGGAATTAGGCCCATCTATCAATTGGGCCCGAACTCAAGGTGAATAATGGGCCTCGAATTTCTTTGTAAGCCATGCGAGCCCAAGTTTGGAAGGAAAACTTGGGCTTTAACTGATTTAGGCCCACTTAAAAGGCCTTATTATTTCTAAGAACTGGCATAGGCCTAAATAAAACACTCATATCTAGTGGGTCAACCCAAGTCTTCAGCCAATCTTGGACTTGGGCTTGTGATCACGAAATCTTAGGCATAAATTTGGCCCAGGCCTTTGCAAACTCAACTGCATCAGTGGCCTTCGAATTGGCCTGATTTTGTGGATGACCGATCATGAGGCTTTTCAAGGCCTGAAACCATCATTCAAGGCCTTCTTCTAACCAACAAATTGATTTTATGAATTTTGGCCAAAAATGGGTGTAAACAATCTCTTAATATAAACAATAGTTATTTGTGTTAGGGTTTATTAATACCCTATACACTTTTCTTATTCTCCCAAACAACAATTACAATGTTCTAAGTCCATATATACTTGGTTTCACTTCCTAAGTAAAAGTTTTCTTTGGAAGAATAAACGTTTATGTAATACCCAAAACAAGTGATTTCTTTTATTTAATCAATGATGCTGTTAAAAGCTGGTATGGAAACAGAAGGCTATTGAATTATATATGAGATGCTAAAATTATCTACGTCTACCACTCTTGTTTAGTACTCATCTTCAAGTCTGCAATTGGTATGTCAACCCTCGTTCGGCAGCAATTTTTTTCTTATTAGCAAAATTCATTGCCCTTTCTACACTGAACTTTGTAGTTAGGATTTTCGATGTAAACATTCTTAGTGTTTCATGCATCAGAACCTCACAAGAAGGGTCCATTTCTACACTCTTAGATAATGCATGCATCTTTGTGACCGATAAGTATTAAGTTGTAGTTGTTCCTCTAATTATATTCAAAATCAATTCCCTGTCAGGACCGCATAAAGTTCCTCCTTTGTGACTACCGCCAATTGCTTGATACATGCAAATATGACAGAATTATATCTTGGTGAGTGAGTGTGAGTTCATCTTAAACCGTAACATACTCGTCATAGCCTTACTGACAATAATATGCAGTGAGATGATAGAACATGTTGGCCATGAGTATATGGAGGAGTTTTTTGGCTGTTGTGATTCAGCATTGGCAGAAAACGGTCTGCTGATTCTACAGGTAATGATGCTGCTTCTTTTTCACTATCCTGTTGGAGGCGGTTATTGGTTGTTCATTGTGTTCTATGATGAATCATGACAGACTCCTACTCTTCCTAGAATTATTTACAAAATTTAATTGGAAAGAAAAAAAAAATTGTTATCTCTTAGTTGCAATGGAAAAATTTGATACCCTTCGAACAATTTTTCATTTCCGTGTTACTTGTTTAAAACCAGACCGTGTTATGTGAAATCCATTTTGGCTATAAAAGTAATGAATGTTGAGTCTTCAATATTAAGTTATCAACCTACACCTCCACCAAGAGCTAACAAATCCACTAAATAAATGCCAAATGTTCACAAGTAACTTTTGAAATCGAGAAAAGATGATTTACATTCGCTAAATTAACATCAAGGATATATTACTGAGCCTTTTGCTGACAGATAAGAATTGGTTGATTTTTTCACAGTCCATATCGATACCAGATGACCGATATGATGAATACAGGAAAAGCTCGGATTTTATAAAGGAATATATTTTCCCAGGTGGATCCCTACCTTCATTAAGTAGAATAACATCAGCAATGGCTGCTTCATCCAGGCTCTGGTAAAAGCAAACAATTATTCTTCTAATTTGTAAAATGATGTTATTTGGTTATTTCTGTTTTCTTCACTCTCCAAAATCTCTAATCAAGTGCTTCGAGTGCAGTGTTGAGCACCTGGAAAATATAGGGATACATTACCACCAAACACTCAGATGTTGGAGGAAAAACTTTCTGGAGCAACAGAGGTAAAAAAACTAAACCGTTTGATGGCCGACATAATTAGAACGCCGTTGAGTAACAATTTTTTTGCAACCTGGAAGCCTATCTAGGATTAGACGGGTATAAAACTGTTGAATCTGTTATACATATAACTAATATATATGATTGATTTCCAAGTCCTTGATGTATCCTAGAGATTGATTCTTGAGTGTTTATGTTTTTTGGTTTTAGCCAAATCATCGCATTGGGGTTCAATGAAAAGTTCATCCGGACATGGGAGTATTATTTTGATTATTGCGCAGCTGGTTTTAAATCAAGGACACTTGGAGACTACCAGGTATTACTCTAGGCCTTGCCATGCGCGCTATTGCCAATTTCGCTCCATTCTCGTTCTATTAATTGGTTTGAACATATCAGCCGCGCACATCATTAGTTTAAGAGATTGATGATGTAAACAAAAGGAGTTGCAAAATAACAAAGAAATAAAATTAAATGGACAAGAGAGATAGAGAATTTGAAAATGAATAGGAAGGTAACTGAAATAGTAACAAAGAAAATGTCAGAGAAAAGAGAAACATATACAAGAAGAAATGGAATGGGAAAAACATAATTGTTCCGCTTATTTTCTCTAGGAAAAACACCTGAACTTTGCACCAAATGTCATAGAGACACCTGAATTTAAATTTATTTAAATTAAACATCTGTACTAATAAAATCCCCAAATTTAGACGGGAAAAATTCAAAAAAACCCCTGAACTTTGAACCCAATGTCAAATAGGCACCTGAACTTAAATAAACTTCAATTGAACACCTGAACTTTCACTCCGTTATTCAATTTACCCCCTGCCATCTCAATTCGTGACTTTCCTAACGGCAACCACTGAGTTGGACACTAACAGACAGAACAAAATGTTAGATAGAGAAATTGAAGGGAAACAACAGTGATTTGGCACCTTTTTAAGGTCCCGTTCGGCTAAATAAGCCTATTAGCTTATTTTTTGTCCTTATTCAATTTTTTTTTCTTCATATTTGTTGGTTTTTCATGAAATTTTTGGGGATTATTGCATCGTTATAACGAAAGGAATCTAAAAAGTCAAAAATTATTATCGAAATCCATTTTTTTAAATAAAAACGAAAAAATTGGTTTATTGGCTTATTTTTGTCTTTATTCAAAAAAATTAGGTTTCGATCGTAATTTGTTACTTTTTAGATTCCTTTAGTCATGACGATGCAATGATCCCCAAAAAAATGATGAAAAACTTACTATGTTTGGATTTGTGTTTGAATTTTTTTTTGAAAAATACTAGGGATAAAAAGTGAAGAGAGATAGTAAGAGAAATGTTGGAAGTATGGAGAATCTAGGGGGTTTTTGAAAAATTCTTTTTGAATTGTAAAGAGAACAATAAAAAATACAAAAAAATTTTGAATAAGAACAAAAATAAGCCAGTAGGCTTATTTAGCCGAACGGGGCCTTAAAAAGGTGCCAGATCACTGTTGTTTTCCTCCAATTTCTCCCTCTAACGTTTTGTTTTGTCTGTTAGTGTTTAGCTCAGCAGTTGCCGTTAGGAAAATCACGAATTGAGACGGAAGGGGGTAAATTGAATAACGGAGTGAAAGTTCAGGTGTTCAATTGAAATTTATTTAAGTTCAGGTGCCTAATTGACATTGAGTTCAAAGTTCAGGGGTTTTTTTGAATTTTTCCCAATTTAGACACCAGAACTTAAGTTTATTTCAATTAAGCACCTGTACTAACAAAATTCCCAAATTTAGACCCTCGTCGTTATGCTCTGTCCCAAAAATTGCCGACATGGCATCTCCAACCCGTTTAAGTTGCCTCATTGCACATGTTTCTAACAAGGAACGATGCACCCAAACGAAAACCATAGGCAGACTTCAGGTCTAGGGTTGAAGCGAAGGAGATGGTGGAACAATAGGCAGACTTCTGAAGAGAGAAATGGAGGGAAATCAATTAGGTTAAAGTCATTTTCCCTCCAAATCATGTTTTTTTGCCCAAACCCAATTCTTCTTTCTGCTTAGCAGACCTCCAATGATGGATTTCGCTTGGGTGTATCGTTCCCTGTTGGAAACATGTGCAATGGGGCAACTTAAACGGGTTAGAAATGCCATGCAACATTTTTGAAACGAAGTATAACGGCGGGCGTCTAAATTTGGAAATTTTGTTAGTATAGGTGTTTAATTGAAATAAACTTAAGTTTAGGTATCTAAATTTGAAAATTTTGTTAGTACATGTGTTTAATTAAAATAAACTCAAGTTCAGGTGTCTCTGTGACATTTGGTATAAAGTTCAGGTGTCATTTTAAAATTTTCCCTTTACTCTAGCTTTCTATTCATTATTTACCCTCCCTGGTATGAAGCAGAGGAACCCTTTCTCTTTCGTCTAAGTTCCGATCGCATCTGCAGAATCCATTGATGAGCATCAGTTGCAATTTTATTTTGCTTATTGGTGGCTATCCTGTCTCTCTCATTTACACTACCAACTCAAGAAAGTGCTTGGATTCTGTTCTGTTGTAGATTGTATTCTCGCGTCCTGGCAATGTCTGCGCGCTGGGCGATCCATACAAGGGCATACCTTCTGCTTATTGATGATGATGCGAAGATCATACCTTTTACCTTCAATTATTCTTCATGTCATCGTCTGAAGACAAATCAGACCTGCTCAAGCTCGGAAACACTTTGTCAAGTCTTTTTTTTGGGAACACGATAGAAATGCATTGATGAATAATAAATGTACAGTGTGGGCAATTTGACTTGTTTTCCCCGGTGATCCAGAATGTCTAGACGATGCATTTATAAGGATTGAATAACATTTTCCCAGATTTTTTACGCTATATTTTCTCTCTGAGGTGCGGCATACGATTGCCTCAATCTATTTCCCTTTTTTTTTTTTGCCCTACTTCGTGCATCTGGTTCTGTTATTACATTGCCAACACTCATGTATTTACAGGATACGGAAGGACACAGCATACCTACGTTTGGAGAAATTTTTCGGTGCTGGGTGGGTATATCCCACGTGGTACCCGCTCAGCACATCCAGGCCATCCAATACACTTTTGGGCAGCTCAGATTGAAACTCTCTCACTTTTCTCACTCCAACACTTTCTCTCTCTCCAAATCCGAGTCCGAGTCGTCCAAAAACATAATGGACTGCTCAGCACCACATGGTACCCACCAGTCACAGAAAGTTTTTCCCTATGTTTGTGTTTGCTTGATTGGGACAGAAAAAGTTTTGTGTTTCCTCTAGCTAGCTCTGAACAACGGGAATTTGTCCACCGGTGAGTAGAAGTTAACAATGTTTGCCCCAAATGCCACTCTCAATGGGATAACGGAAGTTGTCAATCCCTTGACCAATAATCAAATTTTGGGCTTTAATTTTTGAATAATTGAAACTAGAAGCTTTTAGCCTTGGGATAACCAAATTTGATGGACTCCACCCCAATTTAATGCATCCTGCCTTGTCTTTTTATTGTGGACTAAAATGACCATTGTGAAATTTTACATTGTTAAGGCCTAAATGCAAAAAATAACAGTCGTGTATCGGTCGTAACAACAACCATTAACGAGAATGTGAATCGAAAAAAGGACCTATACCTAACTGTAATTGGCTGATATGCATGCAATTTTTCATCTCACCAATATAACAAAGTGTAATGATGTCAAAAGGCGAAAAAACCGAGACGTATTGGCGAGTAACCATCGATGAAAAGGCTTATTAACATTTTTGGTCCCCAAAGGATTACTCACATACCTTTCTGGTCCCCAACATATCAGTACGTTGCACATATTTCGTTACAGAGTGTAATGGTGTCGAAAGGCGAAAAAACCGAGACGTATTGGCGAGTAACCATCGATGAAAAGGCTTATTAACATTTTTGGTCCCCAAAGGATTACTCGCATACCTTTTTGGTCCCCAACATATCAGTACGTTGCACATATTTCGTTCCCAACGTTTGCAATTTCGTCGCATCTCTCTGTTAGATTGATTGGATAAATTAAAAATATCACCCTTAAGGTTTATATTTGCATTTCACTTTAGCCACTACCCAATTTCTATATGGTTTATTCGAATCTTTTTCATATTTGTTTGTTTTTACATGAATTTTTCTTAGATTATTGGTTCGTCTCGACAAAAAGAATCCAAAATGTAAAACATAACTATCCAAGCTATTTTTAATGGATTACAAATTTAATCCGACAACGTCTCTTATCACCCACCACCGTTAAGCAATTCACCTCTGTAATCACGCATTGTCATCACCCGCCGCCGTAGCCACTTCAACCCACCTAAGCCGCACATTCAACTCAGCACCCTGTGGGGCCGAGAAACAGAGATTTTGAAGTACAGGCCATGAAACATATATTGCTCTCATGGGAGGCTCCCCCTCGGGAGGGAAAATTTAAGCTTAATGAGGACAGGGCATGCAATATAAGTATGTCATTATTTTTTTGTACGTTCATATAATTTGAACTTGTGAAAAAACTCAAATGAAAGTGTTCTTATAATAATTTGTTATGGTGTCCAGCCAGGATTGGGAGATGCTACCAAGCGGCTCATTCGGCCACTCGTTTCGGCACGGATGGCTTGAATCTAATCCGAGTGCATAAAAATCTCGCCCGTCCGTTGTTCGAGTTAAGATCCGAGCCATCCATTGCCGAGATAAACGGCCAGATAGACCGTTCGGCACTGCTGCCAAGCAGGGTGCTTGGCAGCATCCCGGGCCCAGCCATGTCATACCAATGGGACAGTTCTCATTAAGAATGCTCTTTTAAAACCATTTATACCCATTAAAAAGAAAGACACAATACCCAGGGGTAGAAACACGCGACCTTGCGCAAAGGGCACAAGCCCCTTGCCACTGGTGCGCAGGAGTGAATTTGGATAGTTTTAGGCTATGTTTGAAAGTTAGGGAAAGAAAGGGAAAAGAAAAGAAAACAAGGAAGGGAAAATTAAAGAGAGATTGAGAGGAAAGTTGAGTTGGAATTCAAAATTTTTCCTCTCCTTTTTTAAGAACCAAACAAAGGATGGGGAAAATTTTAAAATTTTCCTTTCCTTTCCACATCTTCCCACAACTTCCAAACAGAGCCTTAGGCTATTAAATATACACTCCCTCAGTCCCTTCTTCAAGAGTTCAATATTCCATTTCAGACTGTTCCTAAGTAAATGTTATTACAATTTTGTAAAATTAGTGGGTGAAGCTAAGTTGATACATTTTTTACTTTGCCCTTAAAAGTACATTCGATTTCGAAAAGTTAGTGAGCAAATGCGTAAAGATAACAACAACAAAGAGGTTAACTAGAGAAAATTATATTTTTTAGAGTGTAATGATGATTTTCCCATAAAAAAATAAATTTGCAAGATGAGACACTTACAAAAATGTCGGAGGGAGTAGAAACTATTGCCAACGTGGGGGCCCTATTATCACCAAAAAAATTTGGACGCTCACGGCCGCGACCCCCTCAGGCCTTGGACCTCGCCCAAGGGTTGGTCTCGATTGTGGGCTCTTAGAGATGGACTTGAATTAGCAGCGGATCTTCGTATCACGAACTTGACAGTGGCTATATCCCAGGCATGATCAATATTGGAAATGAGCCGAATTCTCATATGAGCATTTTTACACTAACTGACTAGCTAACACGATAATTTCACGGTATGTTGCAATAAAGAGTTAAATGCTACTGTTTTGAATCAATTAGCTCTGCTATTTGTTCAAGTCTTCTACGGCTGCGAGAGTCCAATGCATCGGTTCAATATGTTGCAGCTTCTGCATGCTGCTTCGGATCGTCCAACCTGCTCTCAGTCAGTTGTTGCTGCTGCTGCTAGTGTTGGTTTTTGCAGCAACTCGTTTTGCCCGGATTTATGATCAGCATTTCTTTGCCGATCAGAAAATAACTTTCCAAGTTAAACTATGGAGTACCAACCAAAAACGCCAAAGAAATAGTTCTTTTTAGGCAGTGGTAGACGCATTGCATTGTCACTTAACATGGTTGAAATAAGAACGCTTGAATCATCTACTGACCACATAAATTTCTTGATGACAATCTAATATAGAACTCTTCATAATACCTATAGAATTCACTTTACAGCCAAAACAGAATCATAATCCAAAACACAACCCAGCCAAGTTTCTAAGAAAAATCAACAAAACACAATCTCCTAAACAATATTTCTAAAACGCTTGAACTTTTCAAGCCATTCACTCATTTCCATCTTAGATCCCCCAAAATCTCCATCACCACGATAGAATACTTCTGCATTCTCTGTTTCTGATTGTACCAGTTAATGAGCTCCAAAATGTAAACACTGGTATGACCAAACTGACTACATTGTCATTAACTGTATGGAAAAGATATTGTCAAAGAGAATCCAATACGAATGGAAGTATTTGATTATTGATCATCCATTACAAATTTATTAAAGCATCCTTTTTTTTCCTTTAGAAATATATCAAGGAATCTTTTTTTTTTTCTTTCTAAATTAAAGTATATGTTACATTTCCTTGTGAAAATCTTAATGTCTATAATTAATTAAAAAATAGGTGTATACTTTGTAAAATGTTTCAAAATTTAAAAAGTAAATAGTAATCTGGGAAAATTTTAAAATAGCACCTAACCTTTCACACAAATCACGCATAGACACCTGACCTTTTAATATTATCAAAAAAACACCTGACCTAGTTTAAAACCCATCAATTTTTCACCCGCCGTTAACTTTTCATCCAAAAACAGACAGAAATACTAAAATGGCCTACATTTGGCCATTTGGAGGGAAACCAATATATGTTTTGGGAAAAAAAACACATTACTCTATTGATTTCTTCTGCCAAAACCCACCTGTGGGGTCATGGAGTTCCAATGGTTTGTTATGGGAGTAATGCTTAAAAGACTTCATCTTGGTTATTGTAAATGGTTGTTTTTGTTGAACTGGTTATTGCACATTTTGGGAATTAAATTTGTGTGCCATTTTTTTTGGCAAAGCTTAAGATGGCGTGAGGCAAATGTATGAGAATAATGTGATGTTTGGAAATTTTGGGACATTCCCATTCCACTTAACTTTTTCTATAACTTTTAATTTTGTTCTTCTTTGAATTTTTTCTGTGTTTCTTAGTTTTGAGCCTCACTTTTTTTGTTTATATATTTACCCAAATATTTTTGGGAAATAGTCAATTTTTTTACTTAAAGTGGTTATTTTCTAAAATATTTGGGTAAAAATAAAAAATATATATCTTTCCGATTCGTCTTGTCGAGACGAATCAATAAGTTATAAAAAGTTGGCACAAAACTAACAAACGCGAAAAAAAGAAAAGAAAAACAAAACTAAAAGTTATAGAAAAGTAAAAATAATTATTATTGGAACTCCATGGCCCCATAGGTTGGTTTTGGCAGGAGAAATTAGTAGAGTGATAGTATTTTTTTCCCCAAAATGTATATTGATTTCCCTCCAAATGGTCAGGTGTAGGTCATTTCAGTATTTCCGTCTATTTTTGGATGAAAAGTTAACGGCGGGTGAAAAATTGATAAGTTTTTTAATAGGTTAGGTGTTTTTTTGATAATATTAAAAGGTTAGGTGCCTATACGTGATTTGTGTGAAAGGTCAGGTGCTATTTTTAAATTTTTCCTAGTAATCTATATATCATGTCTTCCATTGGAATAGGAAATGTTTCTCAGCCTAGTCAGGTGTTTTTTTGATAATATTAAAAGGTTAGGTGTCTATACGTGATTTGTGTAAAAGGTCAGGTGCTATTTTGAAATTTTTCCTAGTAATCTATATATCATGTCGTCCATTGGAATAGGAAATGTTTCTTAGCCTTAGGATTTATGGAGATAGATTTCAATGGTTAAGATTTATGGGTAGATGGATGTAAGATTCAAAAACTGAGCTCCCATATTATATAGACTAGTAATTGCCCATACCTAAAAGCACGGCGCAATACTTTCTAAACATAATTTAAATGAAGTATCAAACCCCAACCTTTTCAAAGGTTTTTTTTTGTGTGTGAATACAACGGTTCTTTTTAATGTCATCTAGGTGAATCCCGAATATGCGTATAGTCTCACCTCATGTGAGAGGAGTATTAGAAATAACCATGAATTAGAAAAATTTTCCTTCTCCCAACAAAATCTACTTCTCGAAAATTTTCATTTTAAAAATAAGTTTCAAACATGGTCCACCCAACCAAGTTCACAAAATAGTCTAACACGTACAACAAATGTTACCAAATCTATTTAATTCCATTAGTTGCATTCAGGGATAGCATCAGAGATATTAAGAATGTATAATCATACCAGATTCTAACTCAAATTCAAATTTTTGAACGTCCTCACTCAAAAGTGACACACCTATCGCACTTGTTTCTTTAACTAACCTAGAAAAATAGAAAAGCAAAATAGTTCCAAGATAACATATAACCAAGTAAGGAGTAGAGTTTGAAATTCTGTTTACCCAAAAGGCTCCAACAAAAAATTTGCAATCTATAATTCCAGACAAATCATGAAACTCCAAATCATCTAAACCAACAGCTTAAGTAGTATTGAACAACAATTTTGTTCTCTTACCTATTAGTTAAAAAGAAAAAGAATCTAAAGTGAAAAATTACTCTTGGCCACCAAGAATTACTCCTGGCCGCGAAGAATTACTCATGGCCTTAAAATATTACTTCTGATCGCGAAAAATTACTCTTGACTGCATCGAATTACTCTTGGCCGCGAAAAATTACTCTTGACTGCATCGAATTACTCTTGACCGCGAATAATTACTCTTAGCTGCATCTAATTGTACTTGGCCGCAAAGAATTGCGAGACCATAAAGTAATTCGATGCGGCCAAGTGCAATTAAATGTGGCCAAGAGTAAATCGTAGCAGCCAAGTGCAATTCGACGTTGCAAGTACAATTCGATGCAGCCAAGTGCAATTCGTAGCGGCCAAATGCAATTAGAAGTGGACAAGAATAATTCGATGCAACCAAGTGCAATTCGATTCGGCCAAAAGTAATTCGATGCAGCCAAGTGCAATTCGATGCGGCTAAAAGTAATTCTCAGCTACAAGTAATTCATTGCTGCCAAATGTATTTCTTTGCAGCCAAGAGTAATTCTTTGTGGCTAAGAGTAATTTTTGCGACCAATAATAATTCTTTGTGAACTTCTAATCTCAACCATTGGGTTCAATTGATGAGATGGAGTATCTTTTTTTATGTGCCCAGAATGCTCCCCTATATATATACAGTATATATTTCAAAGTGGTACATAATTTGGAAAATTTTGGTATTCTTCTCTCTCTTTCTCTCTTTTGAAAAATCACAGAGACATTAATGTATATTTGTTAGGAGTAAATAAACTCACACAGCAATTGTGTAATATGTGCAAAAATTATGAGCACTTTACTGAAAGGAGGAGAATGAGCCTAAATCATTAGATCAAAGTAATTATCCATTGCAACAACTTGCCTTTTGTTAAGTATGGATGAATCCTACACCTTTGCATTATGTACTATAAAAAATTAAGTTAAATAAGAACATTAATTCTAATGCGGAAACACAAGCACATGTATATTTTTATTAGCTTTCAACTTTCAACCCGATGAAGGCGAAGATGAAACTATAACTTAGAATCATGATGCAACAAAATCAATACATTTGTTGCCACCAACATATTGCACGCAATGGATCAGATAACCAAATATAATTAATCAGTTTTTTTTCTCTCAATCACTCAGCCAACTAAACATTTAGCAATCTGAATATATTTTAAAAAATGACACGGCCCACATATATTTATATATAGAGAGAGAGGGAGAGAGAGAGAGAGAGCGCGCTAAACAGATATGTGAGAGAGAAAGCAATTTTGGATTCAAAATTGGAATCCGTTTTGGAATTAACGTGTGAGGGAGAGAGAGATAGCCATAGAACATAATAATCGTTTTTGACTGATAACTGTCAGAAAAGTAAGAAAAATTCGAAAATAAGGAATCAAAATAAGATTTGGAAACATTAATATTAGTTTTTTCCTTTCATCATTCTTCCAAATATTTATTTTTTCCAAGTGTAATTTTAGTCTTACTACCCGTAAATCTCAGCTATAAAAAAAATATGTATAAATCTGATGGTCCAAAATACAGAGAATTTAAAAACCGCTACTTCATATTATATAGATTCTTGAAAAGCAAGTGGGGCCATGGCCCCTACATACATGATAGCTCCGCCACAGAACCTATATGACACGCTTCAATTGGCAAGTGTTTCACCATGAACAGGCCTTCGGCCCACGGACAAGGTCTCAGAGGCCTTGGCTTAGGGTTCCAAAATTTTGCTGATTTCTCACGGGGATTCTTAAAATTACGTTCTGCACACATTGAACGGCTCGGATTTTTAAAATTTGATTGAAAAATGAGAGTCCCGTATTTTAGCAAAATGAGGGATCCCTTACTTGATCCGTGGGGGTGTGTGTGTATATATATATTGAACCAATTTTCAATCCATTTAAACCCATTATAAAATATGGATGGATTGAATTGGGTTATAATTGGGCGGATTTACATGGGTTATAAAATATGAATTGAGACTACTACCTCTAAAGTAAAGCATAATTTTAGTGGTTCAGTGGTTTGTCGGTTATAGTTCACAAGTGGCGCCTAACTTCGAGCCTCAGTTGTGCTCTTTGTTTTGAAGTGTGGTTTATTTACCACAAATACTAAAATATCAATAAAGCTATGAGTACATATGAGAATGTACATATCAAAAATATATGAGTTTTGTGGAACCCATCTCAGGTTTCACAAGAATGATTCGAACCGCCCATTATTTTTAAAACATTTTCTTATGGAGCCTTGTAAAAAATCAGCTTAATCAAATATCGGTAAGGATTTTTTCTGAATTTGTAAGAACGAAACTACTTAACTGCTCAATTTTATCCCTACACTTTTCGGAAAAATCCTTAACAATATCGGATTGAGCTGATTTTTTACAGGGCTTCATAAAAAAATATTCAAAAAAACAATGGACAGTTTGGATTATTTTTGTAGGACCCCAGGTGGGCTCCACAAGATCCATGTGTACATAGTATGTACAATACATATGTACCTATAGCAGTACTCCTATAATATAGGCAATTGGAGTTACCGTGGTTTTGAACCTATTGTCAAAGATAACAGAACATCTACTAAAACCAAATAAAACCAACACATTTACTATGTTCAGAATGGACTACAATAGCTAAACAAATAGATATTTTAAAATTGCTCTCGCTTTTCCAAATAAAAAAAATTGATATTTTAATTATTGTTTTAAATTGTAGTAGTAAAAATAAGTAGCCCCCATTCCACGATTTTGACTAGGGTCTCAAATACATTTGGCTAGCCCTGGCCATGAACCCAAAATGACAAAGACTCAAACATGACAAGTAGCCCAACTCAACGCTTGAGGGGGTGTTTGGGAGCCTCAATTTTTGGCTTTTTGCATTTTACTTATTGTTTTATTGACTTTTGAATTATGATCAAAATATATTTTGAATTATGATCAAAATATATTTTGAATTTGATAAAAGTGTTTGTGAGATATGGGCAGAATGTATTTTGTAACACTATTAGTATTTGAGAGATATATGCAGAGCATATTCTGTAACTATTTTTGCTAACGAAAATGAAAAAAGTCAAAAAATGAGAAGTCAAAAAGCTCTTTTCCCCCTACTTCTCACTTCTCTTCCCTAAGCATCAAAATGAAGAACTCATTCTCCTAGAATGGGTTTTGGTTTGGGGTACCCAAACACTTGAAATGCAAAAAAGGGATAATGAAAATGCAAAAATTAACTATAAATAGGAGCATTTACCGACCGCTCGAATTTTTGGGGAGTTATTTTCCAAAAATGAGCAAATTCCAGACCGATTCGGAATGCACCCGACAACCATAGTGTTTATTTTTATTTTTTCAAGATATTTGCATTTAGAACTTTATTCTTGCCGGAGAAGATGAAGTGCGTGGCCTGAGATTGAACTTTTTGTGTTGGCGAGTTTTCGATGAAGATTGAGCAGTGAACATGCAGGAATTGTTCCCTTGAATTGGTGGATAGACTTTAATGGGATGGGATGGGTACATAATCCGGAAGCAATCAATTTACATACATTCTTACCGATTATTCTTTTCTGACATATGTGTGGGGTCGATACTTATATAAGAGATTAGTAGTCGGAGAGTGGTCGATAAGAATATACGTAACATTGCTCATCTGAAAGCATCCATTAATGAGTAAATAAAAGCTTAGGTGACATCAATATTCGTTTAGTGTCATCAATATTGTTTTGCAAAGGAATGTCAAAATGTAATAAGCAAAAGCTGAAGTGGCATTAAATTAATTGGTTTCGTGCACAAGTTGGTTGCATGCATGACTTATTTAATAGATTTAGGTTGCATTCTCCTAAACTATTTTGTCTAACTTTTTTTTGTGATATTTTTATATTTTTTAAAACTTATTGTTGAGTTTTCCGTCATAATTTTTTAGAATTAATCATTTTTCTCAACAAGAGGGACTAGAAAAATATAAAAATGTGGATCGATGCTGTAAAAAGTTCATATAAGATGACACGTTAGATAAAAAAGACAGTTGTTTGGTATTGGTATTTTTTTGTCTTCAATGATTTTTTTCCCCCTTTTTGGCATAATTTTTTACTTTTTAGACTTCTCTCGTAGAAATAAATAATTAATCCAAAACAATATGAAGCGAATCTAACGAAAATTCAAAAAAAAAAAAAACTAACAAAACACACAACACGAAAAAGAAAAAAAAAAAAATACAAGAAGATGGTGTGTCAACTAAAAGATACAAGCACACCTTTAGAACACAATGCCAGACACAACCGTGTCCAGCACTGTTAAGTGCATATAAATTCACATACATCTAAAGTTTTGGACACAATTATATTTGAAGTTGTACTTTAAAAGTGTGTTCGTAGACCTTTTGCAACTTTAGTAGAATGGAATGAGTAAAAGCCGAGGTGACATGAATATCTATTTGCTTGGTGCGAGAAATTTTCCAATGTCAGGTGGGCATGGCCACGTGGTGCCCATACACGTATCTTGGCCTTCTAAACGTGTTTTGAATAATTCAGATTTGTTTGGGTTTAAGGGGATGTTTTGGTGAATTTTCAGTGTCAACTTAATGTAAATGGCAAGTGGTAACCTGGTTATTGGCATCGATAATCTCAAAGCACATTTTGGTGAAGTGTCAACTTTAATGGAATCAATGTGACATATCACTGGAGGTTTTTAAAAGCAGAAAATTTAGGGAAATAATTTTGCTATTTCTTTTCTTCTTTTTTTAATGTTACTCCCCTACAAGTGTATTTTTTGTGCAAAAAAACATAAAAAATACAAAAAATACACTTGCAGGAAAGTGGCATTAACAAAAAAATGAGTGACAAAATTCGCCGCCAAAATTTATAGTCAAAACAATGTTTAATGGATCCCAATTGGTTATTCATCCGACTCCCTTCTCTTTTATTCAAGGATTATTCTAACATTCGGTCAAAGAGTGTAAGATAATATATGCATTAATATTCGAAAAATGTGTATTGATATTTGTAATATATTCATATCTATGAGATATGCATTGCTATCCGAACTTATTAAAATTATTGGTACATTATTCTCCGCCTAGTCGGTGGAGGTTAGAAAACCATTTATTTGAGAGGTATATCTTCTTCTTTGCTAGGAAACAAAAAAGTGTCGGTAGTGTTTGGTTGGGAGTTTAGTTTAGTTTAGTTTTGGTAGTGGGTGGAGAGATAAATAGAGTAATGATTGAAAATAGGGGTAATGATTGGAGAGAGATGAGAAAATAATAATTGAAAAAATAGAGTAATGATTGGGAAAAGAAGTAGGGTAATGATTAATTTTCAAAATTAAAACTAAAAAGAAAAGGCAACCGAACAAAGCATCTTTAATGGAATCAGGGATGACATATCACTTGAGGGTTTTAAAAGCAGAAAATGTATAATCAAAATAATATTAATTGAGTTTTGCAGCCAATGGGTTCATCTGACATGACTCATGAGTGACTTTTGTTTGGTAGTAGTCAGTTTTGAGATAAAACGTCCTATCTGACATGAATCATGAGTGATTTTGTTTGGTAGTCAATTTTGAGATAAAAAGTTTTATAAATTAGCGTATTTTTTGTTTTTAGTCAAATTTTTTAACATTTTAACAAAAAAAATTAACTTTTTAAATAAGAGCTAGTATGCTATTTTCCTCCAAAAAGTAAAAATATTTTCAAAATTTGTTAAAGACAAAAAAGCAACATGACGAAACAAATGAAGAGAATATTTTTGAGAGGATAATCAAACAACAATAGTTTGGAGCTTCTCTCAGAAGTCTATGGATTCAAAGGTCTTTTGAGGAGTTTTTCAGTGCCGATCGGATATTGCCGATGTGGCACCCGCTCGGCACATCTGAGCCGTCCGATTCACTTTTGGACGGCTCAGATTGAAACACTCTCTCTCCTCTCACCCAACACTTTTTCTCTTTTTTTTCTCTCTCTAAATCTGAGCCGTTCAAACACGCAAGGAATGGCTCCGATGCGTAAGTGGATACCACGTTGTACCCGCTCGGCATTGAAAATTTTTCCCTTTTCAGTGTGACATGTCACTGGAGGAGTTTAAAAGCAGAAAATTATACTCAAGAAAGTATTAGTAATATTTTTGCAACCCAGGGTTCATTTGACAACGGAGCTATATATATATATAGTTGGTGTCGCCCATGATCAAACTGAAAAATGACTTCAAATATCTCAAATTATCTTACAAGGGTAACACTATTGCACCAGAAAGCATGGAAACTGATACAGCACCAAGATATCTGGCTATTACGATACGGAAAAACCTAAACAATAAAAAATATCTTTATAATATTGTAGCATTGTAATTGGAAAAAAAGATCAATCTATCATTTTGAGGGCCCAAGAAGAACAATTCAAGGTTGGGCCCCCCCATATGTTCTTTTATGGGCAAACAAAACAAATCGTAAATATTCATTCCAATAATGAAAATTAAAAGAATGTAATAAGGAGATTTAAATTTTTTAAAATAGTCAATATTACAAGAACATAAAAGTATCACTTAAATACTATTATTCTTACATTTTTAATGGCAAAATTAGTAATTACACTAGCATAATGGGATTACTTTTTAGGATAAATTAAAATCATAGTCCTAATTACAGCTACCATTTATGTTTTCATATATCCATGGACCATGAAATCATATGAGTTAAGTTTTTATCCTTTAATTGTCTGAATAATATATTTTACCCTTATGATATTTTAAACCAAAACCATTTCCTAATTTATCATGTTATATAACCATCCAACGACATATGCGCATAGTGATACGTATTACGTATAGGATTGTCGCGAGATACATGAGATACTAATCATGCATTGATATATATGTATACTAGTGGATGCCCGTGCCTAAAGGCACGTTGGAATATAACATAGTCTCATCTTAAATAATTTGTTCGTTCTACCCAACTATTTGATGCCTGTGCCTAGACTCACACTCTCTCCTAATGGTCTTAGGTTCGTAACGTCTCAGGTGCTATCAACTCCCTTTAAGGCCAATTTAAACAGAGTTTTGCTCTAATTTTAATTAGGACCCCCGTAGATAGACGGTAGAAATAGTCTCCAAAACTAGTATGGCCCAAACACCTAAATTATCAACAAAAACAAAAAAACAAAAAGATGTTGTATACATTTTTTTCAGGATACGATGGTGTAATCATGTGATTTGTTGGTTTGAAAGTGAGTTAAGTTATTGTTAGTTCATCAAATTCTTTGAAAAGTTACGGGATGGAGTTATGTTAAATTTATCATAACTTCCTTCTAATTATTTTGCGGCAATCATGTGGTAAATTTTACTATCGTGATAAATACATTACACTAGCAAATTTATCTTAAGTTTTCTTGTTAAATACTGTTTGCCAACATTCTTGTGGTAAATTTATATTGGTGTTTATCATATTAGCATATTTATCATAACTAGGGCTGCCTGCGGATCGGTTTGATGCAGATTGGTCCGGTTCTCAATCCGATCCGCTCACAGAAGATTGTCGTTTTCTCTATCCGCCAACCGTCCGTGAGTTTATTTGGTTGGTTCGGTCTGGATGCGGTTTGTGCGGATCAGTTTGGACGGTTTCGGTAGATTTGAGTATGCAATTTTATTTTTTTATATACACCTAAAAATTGAAAAATAAAGCTCTAAAACTTCAAGTCTAATCAAGTCCACCACAAATTCAAACAAGTCTAAACCAACATTACTTAGAATTAAGTTATATTCATCCACCCTAAGTCTAACGATAAACTATTACATTATCCAATTAAGTTATGTTCGTCCAAAAAAATTTTAAAAGTCCAAAATGACATCATAATAGAGAAGGTTATTAACATTTTCAACATAAAACATAAAAACATCAAAGAATATATGTTGATTACTTTATTATCCGTGGAATTTTGTTCAAATTGGTCAACATCATTCATAACCTTCCATAGAGAAATAGGAACATTGTGGATTGGCGGATTGAGCGGAACGGAACTAGAACCGATCCGGAACCATCAGAATTAGTATTTTTAGATCCGTATCCGTCCGTAGCATATCCTGGTTTGGTTCGATTTGGTGCGGATTGGACGAATTGAGCTATTCGGTTCATCCGTTGAACAACCATAATCATAACTATATCCTATAACATTTCGATAGGTTGTTGTAAATCTAACATAATTGTGTAGTAGTCTACGATAAATTGTAATCAATAATGTTCAAGAAATATTTCACTAGTAGCTACGAAATCTAGAAACGAGATAATTTTGGAAAAACATGATAAATTTTAAATTCTGCAACAAATCAACAAGAAAACCTTCGTTTTTGGGAACTCTTTGCTAAGATTGTCTCTGAGTTGCATGCATGCTTCTACTCATGAAGGGGTATCTAGTGGTCTAATGTTATCTGCCTTATCTAGAACATTCCCAACATAGTTTTTTCTTAATCCTTTGGCCATTTGTTTCTGCTTTCGTCTGGGCTTTTAAGGCAAGCCTTGTGCCATTTTGTTTTGATCTTTCCCAGGGGTATGCCCCTTTGATCCTTGTAATTAATTGGTTGTTGCTTTTAATGAAAGATAATTTACCCAAAAGGAAAAACACATGGTCGATTTTTGTGACGACTCAAAACGTTCCAATATAAATCAAACAAATATGATAAATTACAAATTCTGCAACAAATCAACTAAATGGTCGATTTCAATAACGACCCAAAGCGTTCAAATAAAATCTGAACAAACATGATAAATCCCAGTCTCATGGATTCAGTCACGGCCCTCATTCAACTGTAACAACCCAAAACATTCATTTTTTTCTTCAGAAAACATGATAAATATCAAGTTTGAATATCAAATCGACTGAATCATGGGCGATTTCATGTATCAGTCAAGCTTACGATGATTTTTTTTGTTTTGTTTTTAAGCCTTCTATTATTGATCATTGGATAACCGATTTAATGCCACATAAATGGATTTCAATGACAGTAATATCTTTGAACAACCACTAAAACACACAAAAGAATTTGATTTTGGATATGGAAGAAGAAACTTATGCTCCCCCGTCCCTTTTTAAATGTTCAACTTCGTAAATCCAACTTTTTGTTGAGACATCATTATTGCACTTCAAAATTTCTAACTTTTCACAATTATCCCTTATGTAGACATCATCATTATACTTTTTTATGTAAACTTTTCAAAGAAGAATATCTACTCAAAAGGACAAAATGAAA